>VXCM01002326.1:389-122880 GCA_014773175.1 Lucifuga dentata
AAAAAAAAAAAAATAAAACAAAATCACCATAATTACACAGTTAAATAAGCTAAAAAAGCGCCGTGATAATTATATCTCATTTATAAAGCTTTCCTTACCTTCATCAATGTGATTCAGACGAGGAAGAGGAGTCCAGAAAACTTAAAGTTAGCTAATGTCACTTATGGTAATCAGCTGTTTACCGGTACCGGTACATGGATTATTTTCGGAAAATCACAGGAATACTATGACAATTCTCAGAAAAACAGGTACTTTGCTAAACAAATAAACTGATGGAACAACATCAGGGGGTCGGTTTATATGCCGGTTTCTTTAAAAATCTAAATTTGCAGATCAAAATCCAGGCTAGGCTTCACGTAAAGAACCTCCGTGTGTGCTGAGCAAAGATATTGTAGTAACAAACAAGATAATGTACTGCACCACACCCACACACACCCACACACACCCACACCCACACCCACACCCACAGACACACACACACCCACACACACACACACAGCAATGACTGCGATCAGAAGAGCAAGTCGGTCATTTTGCCATGATACAATAACTTTGCTGCACCAAAGTAAAGCTATTTTAGGCGATTATGCACCTAGGAAAAAATACCGGGGTCCGGACCTCGGTGTCCTCAATGGTGGGTACGGCCATGGACGCTCGTGTGGAAGCGTGGTATGTGAGATTTGGTCTTTGTGTTCAGAAGTTGGTAGGGCCAGAAGTGCTCAGTCATCAGAAAAGAAATGGACCACATAGAGCCTGACGTAGCCGTAATCCCACACATACAGGTGTCTGTCTTTAGGGCTGTAAGAGAGCATGGCCAACACTCCACCTGCTGACCTCAGGTCAAAGGTTACATTGACCGGCTTGCTCTTCAGCAGATCGAAAGCAAAGGTGACTTTCGTGTCCTTGGTGTCGGTGACATACAGAACGCCGCAGGCAATGAAGGCATTACCGGCTTTGGTGCGAGGGTAGGTGGTGTTAATGTAGGAGGTGACTGAGAAGGTCTTCTGGTCCAGCTGGGCCACCATGACGCTCTCATCCACACTGGAGGCAAAGATCAGCCACAGGCCGTTCTCATCTGCCGCCAGCTTGAAGTAGGTCTTGGAGTTGTAGAGCAGGTAGGAGAGGTTGTGGTACAAAGCGTTGTCTATAATGAGAGCGTGAAGCTTCTTGGACTGAAGGTCAAATCTGCAAACACACAAGAAGAAAATATCCATTTGTCGTTTTCCATACCTGCTTATCCTAATCAGGGTCACTGGGGGGTNGGGGGGGTTGCCAGCCTATCAACTCATTCAAACCAACGGCCAATTTAGAGTTTCCAATTCACCTAACCTGCATGTTTTCAAAGGTGGGAGGAAACCGGAGCACACCCATGCAGAAAGGACCCAGTCAGATTTGAACCCGGAACCTTCTTGCTGTGAGGTAACAGTGCTAGCCACCAGGCCTCCAGAACAAAACACAATTGTCACAAATCGACAGCAAAGCATTTAATTTTGCGTCAAGTGTCTCACCTGGCAATGCTGGAAGTGCCGGCAATGTGATAGTAGAAGGAGCCGTTGTGAACAGTGTGACCGCAGCCCAGATAGAACTTCCTGACATCCACAGTCTCGCTGCTGTTGTTCTGGAAGGAGGCGATGTTCTTAAACTCTTTAATCACACGACCTGAGGAAGAATGATCAAACCGTCAGATCTGTGGATGCTGAAAGAAATCCTAAAGTTTCTCAGAAGTCTGGCTGTCTGTATGATCACAGTCCATGCTGGCGTTTCTCCATTTGTCCTCTAAAATCAACCTACCAGAGAAGTGCTCTGCTACCCAAATGCGTTCGTCGTTCAGCTGAGCCGTGTCTTTCATCCACGTGCCAAATGTGCTCTCCATCTTGGTCACGTTTCTGGGGTTGATCAGAGACCTAATCAGGCGCTCTGAAGGGAAAACAAAACTTCTATCAATGCATACAGGTTCAGCTGTTAACATTCATATCACAACACCAACGCCCACATCCATGTGGAGATACATTTAAGAAACACCTACCATTCTTCTTTGCTGGTTTCTCGTGTTGTTTGCCACTCTCCTTTACGGACGAGGTTTCATCGTTTGGAACACTACGTAATGGCCCTGACAGAACCAATTTAATGTTACATGATTTACAATATTTATTGGTGTGATTGGTGCAGTAGATTTAAAGAACACTGTACTCAGGACAACAACGTAAGCATGGTAAATGTCATTAAAGGCTTTATACCCATGGTCTGAGCAGCATGAGGGTGGGCTCTCTGGTGCCTACTTCTGGGAGGCCCCTGGGGTCCTGGAGGTCCAGGAGGGCCCAAGGGACCAGGCGGTCCTGGAGGACCAGGAGGACCTTGAGGGCCTGTATGGAAAAATACAGATCACAATTTACTCTCTAGACTTAGAAAGTAATTTTATTCTAATAATCTCACATGACCATTTTAGGATTTTGCAGTATCTACCATCCAGTGTTTGTCATTTATTTCTGGATGTAAAATGGTTCTACTTGCCCTCTATAATGATGTCGTTGAATGGCTGGGCCTTCTCTCCGCGGGGCCCTTGTTCACCCCTCTCTCCTCTTTCACCCGGTTCTCCTTTCTCACCTGGTGGCCCTGTGAAGGAAATTAGCAAAACATTTCCCTGATTCCAATCATAAGCTTAAAGGACAATACTGATGATTGTATATGTTTGAGCCCAATTTATACAATCTGCATTTCCCAAAATATACCACTGAAGTGATAAATTTTAGAATCTTTTTCCTACCTTCCAGACTGCCATTGGTTTCAGTTCATTCCAGTATATGATTAAAACATGCTTGAAATAGGTAATCAGCTTAGACTATGTCTAAATAAGTTTTTTTTTTTTTTAAGTAACTTTATTTAACTGGTACAACATGAAGCTACATGGAAGACAATGTGCATCTCCATTAGAGAAGGCTTTTATAGAGAAATTAAAAATGACTTCTACATTCGAACGTACATGTTAGAAGGTGAAACATTTAATTTTTAGGTGGATGTATCAGCTGAACATTTGATTTTGAAAAATTAGAAGATTTGGCAAAATAACAGAAAACTAAAATATAGTTTTATGTTTTGGAAATTGGTTGTCAGCAACAAAAGGTGTATGTGGGTAGTATTTATTGGGCTTAAACATACAGAATCGCTGGTATGGTCTTTTAATACACTTTGCCTATTGTGAAAACCATGAATCATTCCATTGAGCTCTCAGGGTGAATCATGCCATCCGCTGTGGAGGAGAAAAGGGTGAAGTGGGAGAACACAGGAGGAGAGTTTTCTGGCCCATTCAACTGAATCCCAAAACCATGGACATGAATAATATTAGCTCAGAATGTGAGAAAAGGCCACTGTTTGAACCACATTTTCAGCTATTTATGAATTACATTTAGCATTCACATTCAATAAGACATAAAGAGTCCATACTGCCATCCATTGCTAAGTCAGAATATTTGATGTTTTAGTATGTCTGAAGCCCTGGGTTATACGCTTTATGCCTTTTGAGTGTCACATTGTATCAGAGGTTCTTTATAAAAATGGCTAACGTCGCCAAAGGCCATTATGGAAATGGATGTTAAGTAAAGACGGAATACAGCCCAATTCTTTCATTCATTTCACCTTTTTTCCCTCGTTTCCCGTCCACCCCGGGAAGTCCATTCTGTCCTGGGATGCCATCAGTGCCATTGTGACCAGGAATACCGTCCACACCAGGCAACCCTTCAGTAACACAAAAACACCACCATTAGCTGAACAGAAAACACATTCAGCCTGGATGTGGATCACTACACCACAAAAAAGACAAATGATACAAAAGAATTTGGATATAGAATTGTAGGTTCTCTTACCAGGGGGTCCTGGGGGTCCTGTAACAGAATGCATGGGGATGTTAGAAAATATAAACTGTTATTCTGGAGATGAGCAGATAAGATGCAAAATGGGCAGAACATACCGGCTATGCAGACTCCCTTGGTGCTGTTGCAAATGTCTATCAACAATTTGATCTAAAATGGAAGAGAACATAATAAAATGTCATCAAAATATCATCTGGTGCATTAACATTATCAGCAGCCTACACCTCTCATAAGAGCCACAGTGCCTCCACAAATATTAATTAACCTTGGTAAATAAAAGCAAAATGTGCTGTAAAAAATGTCTTAATTTTTTTTATCCTCTTGATCTTTCATTCAAATATTAACAAATTCTTATCATGAAATAAATATTTTTCTCAATCAGTACACACACACACACACACACACACACACACACACACATCCTCTTCCAAGCCCAATGAGAAAAATATTTGTTTCATGATAAGAATTTGTTTTTACTTTCAATTATTCTATTTTTATCAAAGATTATACTTTTGTAAATATTTTGAATTAAAGACCAAGAGAATAAATATAAAGTTTTTTTTTTTTTTTTTTTTTACAGCCCATTTTGCTTTTATTTACCAAGGTTGCCAATATTTGTGCATGGTGCCATATCTTTGTCTCACCGGGACCATGGAGTAGGTCATCATCATCATCATGTCATCCTGCAGGTGTGCCCTGTGGTAACTCTGGCTGTGTCTGTGCTTGTGCTTCAGCGTGTGCTTCATCTTCTTCCCTGCTTCCTCTTCCACTTCCTGGCTGAGGTTCTGATGGAGCTCCTGTCCCACATCCCGGCTCATCTCTCTGGACTCCTGCTGTAGCTCCTTCTCCACTTCTCCACTCCTCTTGTTCCTGGAATACTGGTATTGATACTGGTATTGTTGCTGCTCCCCCGTGTTTGCCCGCATCCCTGCTCCTCCTCTGGGCACCTCCTGGAGGAACTCCACCACCGAGCTCTGCTCCACTTCTGTCAGCCTTGCCTCTGTTTGCTCCAAGGAGACCCTTTGCTGATTCTGCTGGACCAGGAGCACCAGTAAGCCCACAGAGTTCACCAGTGCCATAACACATGTCCCATACAGCACCACACGCTGAGGGAGGGTCATGCTGGGGGTCGGGATCCACATGGCTACCGCCTCACCTCCTCTTTTTCTAGGGTCAACCACCAGCTTCAGCATTCACAAGTGATTAAACACAATTAGAATTCCAGTACAGCAGAGGAAATCCTCTGAGGTTCAGTGAGGACAGATGTCAAACAGGACGCAAGAATTCCAAGTTGTATCTTAAAGCCCAGGAGGATCCCAGCAACAACATCAAGTCAAACCAGCCAAAAGCCAACAGGAAGGAAGTCCTGAAACTCAAGGTCCAGGCTCTTTGAAAACCCCAGATTCTGATTCACTATCAGCACTCCACTAGGGTGGACATTCTGAATGCACACTGGTAAATACAGTCCTTGTTGTGTTGTTCGCCAAGTGGAGTAGGGGTTGTGTGTACATGTGTGTGTGTATAAATGTGTGTGTGTGTGTTCATGCAAACAAGTAATGTAGGAGTGGGCATTACTGGGCATTACACAATCCTCCGGGCTTGTCTGGGAAGAAACCCCCGCCTGTTCAGTCACCTGATTTATATTCAGCACAACCCCATTCTAGTGCGCTGCCGTGGGCAGACTGTAACACACACACACACACACACACACACACACACACACACACACACAGAGAATACATATTATACACATGTATGAATCATACCAGACAGAATGAGTAATCATTTCATTTTTACAATTTTACAATTTTACTTTGCTCCTATGTAACTGTATGTACAAGTATGATGAATTTGATTTAATTAATATTCACTTCACAAATTATCAGAGCTATTGCACATCTATTCACAAATGATCATATCTGCTGTTAATTATCATAGAAATTTTAAAAAGACATTACATGTATATTGCATTATTGTAATACATTTATATTTATATACAGTTTAATTCTGCTCTATGTAGATGTTCTTTTAAATTATCATTTACACTATTCCACAATAATGATTAAAAATTCAGATAATCACTATAATTTCTGAGTTTTGCTTCATGATATTCTTGCCACTAAATTAACATTCATGTTAAATGACATCAGATTGTATGACTTTGCTGTTAATCTTGCTTGTGTCTGACATAACGTATACATCATTTTTAATCTCAGTTTCTTTTAATATTGATTCAGGTTAAATCAGTTTGTTGCTACCAGTAAAGACACAGTCATGTACACACACACACACACGAGAGAAGTTTTAAAAAGTAAATCAAAGTGCATTAACATCATTCTCGACCATGCAGAGTTTGTTCATTCCTTCTCTTCCTCTGTTCTGTTCTGTACTTGTTTCTCCTCAGACAGTAAACTCTGTCACAACCTCTCAGCTTCCATCCACCATACACAACAATGACCCATTTCTATTGCTTTGATTTGGGCCGGAAAAGTAACATTTCCATTTCCCTCATAAAACGACAGAGATTCAGCTTCAAGCATTTACATCAGGACTCACTGTAAAGCAGAAATGGCTCTTTTAACACAACATCATGTGTAGATAGATGGCCCATTTTCTGAAAGCTACTTCATTAACAGTATCAGTGAGCCAGCTAATTAGCCTCAATAACATTAATTAATTAGTTTACCTACATAGTTATGTTATGCTCCATATATTGTGGAGAGAGAGAGAGAGAGAGAGAGAGAGAGAGAGAGAGAGAGAGACCCTGAGGCTGTAGGTCGTTGAGAGATATCTGCAGCTGCTGGACGGCTTAAATTCTCCTGCATCTGTAAACAAGGTGTTCAGAGATCAGCAGTTTGTCTTCTTCCTCACTTTTCTCTCAGCTCACCCTGATCTCACAGGCAGAAACGTGAGGAGAACAAAGATCTCGTACGTGGAGCTCTGATTCAAAGTACAGAGAGACAGATCACTGCAGGACCTTAATCAATGTCCTATTTGTGCAGGTTATGCAATTAGTTATGCAATGTCTGTATATAGCAGCTAAACAGTTACTGAAGACTAAACTGAAACTCCTTTAAACTAGACTGCACACAGAGCAATCTTATTTATTATTCATGGCAGATAATTTAGCATCACATTTTATTAGAAAATAGGCATTTGAAGATAATTATTCTTGATTTGTCTTAGTAAACTTCTTCATTTCCAAGTTATCTTTGATTTGATCAACATATATGGATCTTTGTCGCCTGCTTGCACATTTGCCTGTAGTATTTCAGGATTTGGTGCATCCTTCAAGAAAAAAAAAAAAAAAAAAAAAAAACAACAAACTTTAGATGGCTGAAATAAACATGAACCATTCCAGCATTAAGAATTTTAAAGTTTTTTTTTTTGTTTGTTTGTTTGTTGTTGAATAATGAACTTGCTCCCTCTTACTGAACACATTTCATTTCTTTGTCAACTTTTTGCCATCTTAACATAATTTCCATAGATTTTCATAGCTGTTTTTGTTCTCTGCAGAAATTTCCAGTCATTTTGTATGCATTTTGTATTTCTGTTTTAGATGTTTCAGATTTTTTATTATTTCATTCAAACTCTCCAAAATTGGAAAAACAAGGCTATAAAAACTATATTATATATTGTATTGTATTAAATTATATTATACAGTATTACCTATTTTTTATTATTGATGCATTGACATACACCAGATCCATGCTGATGAAACAATAACTTAAAACTCTTAAGGTGATCATTCTTCAAAATGAGGACTTTTACTTTGGATACTTGAACAATTTTTACCTTAAATTTTTTAATTTTAAGGACAAATTTTGAATGCAGGGCTTTTGCTTTAGGATTGAATTAAAATGTCGAGATCAAACAGCTATTTTAAAAAACTGAACAACAAATCCTATTCGCAGAGCTTGTATTTACTGCATTTCTTCTTTTGTATGCTCTTGTTACTAAACAGCGTCAAATCTTGTGTGATCAGTTCCACTAAACGCCCTACATGAAACTATGTGGGGGAGACAAAGATGTGGTTAACCACAGAGACAAGGTTAGATTAACATCTGTTTGCATGAGAAAACCAGCCAGCTGGAGTGGGAACACAGCTAGGGGGTTGGGGGGTTAAGGGGTTANGGGGGGGGTCTCTTCTGCTCTTCTTAATCATGCAGAAGAATCTAGATTTCAGTCGTCATACAGGGCGACGTTATGGAGGCAGCATCTCAGCACACAGTCGGCTGTTTGAACAGCGAGCATTCCTGTGCTGCAGCGTGGGCACTGAGTGAATTCACAGTCTCTAATACAGATGAAATGGTACAAAGGCAACATTCCCAAACAACACCAGCTTTGTAAAAAACAAAAAAAACTGGGAGGCAAATTTCATAGAAAACAATATGCACAAGTATATGACAAGTATGAGAAGTCAATTTTTAAATTTTATATTGTTTATACACACCTGGGTGTCTAGTCTGTAACAACTTTGACTTGCATAACATTTTCAACACAAGCAGCAGTACTGGGTATGATGTATATTTACACACCATATATGATGGTATTGTGTTGATGGGTGTCATTTAAAACTGTTTGATATCAGCATCAAAATATCACTCTGATTCTGACGCCAGTTTATTTTTCCATTACTAAAAAAGCATTGGGTTGATTTTTTTTTTTTTTTAACCTTTATTTATTCAGGGTTATTTCACTGAGCACCAAATGCTCTTTTTCAGGAACCCTGAAAAAGAGCATTTGAACCCTGAACCCTGCTCTCTCTCTCTCTCTCTCTCTCTCTCTCTCTCTCTCTCTCTCTCTNCACACACACACACACACACACACCTGCAAGCTGCCCACTACAACCTCTGCTGGCCACTGAGCAGCTCCACTGGAGCATTTGGGAGTTAGGTGCCTTGCTCAAGGGCAGCCAGTTTAGGGATTGAACTGGCAACTCTTCAGTCATGAGTTCAATTCTCTAACCTTTAGGCCACCACTGCCCCAAAACCCATATAGTATTTGAAAATGAAAAAAAAAAAAAGAAGTTTTCTTCATTTTTAGAAATGAAGGAGACTGTTGGTATTGAACCTATGACTCTGCATTTGCTGATATTGAATACACAACACTGCATATTACATATTTTCCTATTGAACACAACTTACACAGAAATATTACCATCAGATGAGTCCAGATTCAAGAACTGTACAAACAAGAAGTGTAATAAAAGATTTTTAGTTTGAATACTTTCATGGATTCAGCAAGATTTAGAGAATTAAAAAAAACAAAACATAAAACTAAAATAGCCAAATAAAGACTGTATCATCCTGTACAAGATGTTGTGCAACATTATAATGTGCAAAATTTTCAGTGTAAAATGCAGCGCAAAATATAAAAAGTCGCTTTTTTTTTTTTTTTTTTTTTGAACAGTGTTATGTGTTATGGTTGAGTAGTGGCACAGTTGATTTGAGTCAATGTAGAGTTGATAAGGGAATGAAAGCAAGCAGAAAAACTAAAATAATTGCTGTGTGCAGCAGAGCTGCTCTTTCACCAGAGCTGCTCTTGGACTCGTACTATATGATAGCAGTATCAATACACGTGATTTGTTAGTTAAATGAAGTTGATTGGTTGACGTTGCAGAGCTATTGAACTCACAGCTCTGCTTCTCCATCTACTGGTGAGATGACGGAGGAAAATGAACAAAAAAAAAAAAAAAAAAAACATAAAAATACTATAAATTCAAGGTCTTTCCAGTACCCTAAAATAATATTTCAAACACAAAATACTGGATTTTCCAAGGCTGCCAATTCTCTCATTTGTCTCTTTGTTGTCTCTTGCTTGGATAAGTGCAAAAATGAAAGAAATCTGTGGTCTGGATGTTACTTGCTGAAAATTTTAATTTTCCACCTTGCAAAGGAGATAAAGCTGTAATAATAACAGAGGTTCCCATGCAACTCTGCATGGGAAACTCTGCAGCTCTGCAGCTCTGAGAAGCCATGAACGCAGGTGCTCTCCTACAGCTTTTTCCAGCCAAGTTCAGCCTCTGAGAAACAGTTGATGTTGGAAGGAGGACAGCCGAGCCTGCGTCTCTTCACCAACAACAAAATATTAAAGATAACCCGCATGATCAGAGCTTGCTTCAGCATGGGACTTGAAGTTCACTCTAGTACACCCAAGGGCGCAGGCACAAATCCAACACTCAAGGTTACAAGTGTATTGTTTACAATTTTCCTCCTTTGTTGTGACTTTTGCATCACCCTGACCTGGCTGCTAACCCGCTCAGGCCGCCTATAAAGAGAAAGCCTGAACGCTGAGGCAGTTTAAACCCCTCGGATCAGTCGGCGGCTCTGCGCAGGCCAATCAGCTCTCATGGATCTGATCTCTGCGTGTGAACAGATGACTCCCATAGGTTTGGATGATGTACTGGCAGACTTGGTCTCTGTGTCACAGAACGCCACAGCGGTGAGGCTGCAGGGCATCTCCATGGGAACAGGAACTCTGTTACTGCTGGCCTTTCTGCTGCTGCTCAGCTGGAGCCACACGGAGAAGATGACTGTACCAGGTATGTCATGCAGCTCACCTGAATGATTCTCCATGTTACTATGTCAACGTGAACATTGAAATATGGTAACGCCTGGATTATATTTTCAGGTCCTTGTTTTTTTCTGGGTGTGGGGCCACTTCTGTCATATTTGAGGTTCATTTGGACTGGCATAGGCACAGCCAGCAATTACTACAACAACAAGTACGGAGACATAGTCAGAGTCTGGATCAATGGAGAGGAGACCCTTATACTGAGCAGGTTTGCTTTTTCTTTTTTAATGCCAAAAGAGATAATCTGCACAGTTGATAATCTTCACAAGTTGTTTTTTTTTTTTTTTTTTTTTTTTTTTTTTTTTACCAACAATGTGGAAGGATTTTAAGATTTTGCAATAAAAGAATGACAATTCTACAATGAAATATTAACAATAAACCTGAATCTACAATGTTATTTTGCACTGTAAGGTCATCAGCAGTTCACCATGTACTGAAGCACGGGCATTACACATCACGTTTTGGGAGCAAGCTGGGACTCAGCTGTATCGGCATGAATGAGAGAGGGATCATATTCAACAACAATGTCACTCTGTGGAAGACGATTCGTGCTTATTTCACTAAAGGTAAAAATTTCAGCCTTGCAGACATTTCAGATATGTAATCCACAGTTAACAACAATTTTTAAAAAGCTGTTTGATTTTCCGTGTCAGCCCTGACAGGTCCTGGGTTGCAGCACACAGTGGAAGTGTGTGTCTCCTCCACACAGACACACCTGGACAGCTTGGCAGCAGGTGAGAGTCTGGGACAGGTGGATGTCATCAGTCTGCTGCGCTGCATTGTGGTGGACATCTCCAACAGACTCTTCCTGGGTGTTCCTATCAACGGTGAATCAATTTAACCTTTTATGTAATCCATGTTGTCATGCAGCATGTTGTCATTTCTGACAAATATTCAGCGTCATTAATGTGAGGAATCAGCCAAAGATTTTGTAAATTCATCTCACCTATTCTTCCATGATCCTGTTTCTAGAAAAGGAGCTGATGGTGAAGATTCAGAAATATTTTGACACGTGGCAGACTGTGCTGATTAAGCCAGACATCTATTTCAAGTTCCACTGGATTCACCAGAGGCACAAGACAGCAGCGTGAGCCAGATTACCATCATATATATAACACCATCTTTTGTTTTACTGCCAATTAGATGAACGCTCTTTCTTTATGAGTTATAAAACAGTGCTGTATGCCCTTTATGTCACAGCCAGGAGCTGCAGGATGCCATAGAGAACTTGATAGAACAGAAGAGGAGACAAATACAGCAGGCAGAGAAACTGGACAACATCAACTTCACCGCTTCTCTCATATTTGCGCAGGTCAGTTGCTGCTGGCTCCAGATCCATGATGCAGGGAAAGGACACAGACACACACACACGCACACACACACACACACACACACACACACACACACAGAGAGAGAGAGAGAGAGAGTTTAGAGAAAACTCCATTTTCATTTGGCCTTTTCCTGATTAATTGAACCCTCTGAGAAATCTGATGGTGAAACAAACATTTTCACGTGTATGTGTGTGTGTTTTCAGAACCACGGTGAACTGTCTGCTGAGAATGTGAGGCAGTGTGTGTTGGAGATGGTGATCGCGGCTCCGGACACTTTATCCATCACCGTCTTTTTCATGCTGCTGCTCCTCAAGCAGAATCCAGATGTGGAGCTGCAGCTGCTACAGGAGATTGATGATGTCATAGGTAAGAACTGGATTAATCAAGAAGAAGTAGAATATAGTAGAAACTAAATTGTGGCTAGCAGTGCACAGCTCCTCAGCAGTTTAGAAGAGTACACTGAAAGACACATTTTCTTAGCTGCTTAAGTTATACAAAAGTAATTAATAATGATCTCAGTAAAATTAAAGTTTGTGATTTGTGACGTCATTGCTTTTAGGCGAGAGGGTGCTGCAGACCTCAGACCTCCAGAAGCTGCAGGTGCTGGAGAGCTTCATCAATGAATCCTTGCGCTTCCACCCTGTGGTGGACTTCACCATGCGTCGAGCTCTATCAGATGACATCATAGATGGCTACAGGGTACCCAAGGGCACAAACATCATTCTGAACACCGGCCGCATGCACAGGACAGAGTTCTTCCCCAAACTCAACGAATTCAGTCTGGAGAACTTTGACAAAAATGTAAGACAATATATTTTTTCTTTGCTTTTTTATTTATTTATTTATTTTTTGTCAATCTGTAACTCTGGGACTCAAACCAATTCTTAATTACCTCTATCTTTTTTCCACTATCCTCCTCCTCTTTCCTTTAGCCTTCTCGCCGTTACTTCCAGCCTTTTGGTTCAGGCCCTCGCTCCTGCGTTGGAAAGCACATCGGCATGGTGATGATGAAATCTATCCTGGTGACGCTGCTGTACCAGTACTCTGTGTGTCCCCACGAGGGCTTGACATTGGACTGCCTCCAACAGACCAACAACCTCTCCCAGCAGCCTGTGGAGCAGGAGCACAAGGAGGGGAACCTCTCCATGAGGTTCCTGCCCAGACACAGAGGGAGCAGGGCGCTCTGAGAATCTCAACGACGGCTTTCTTTGTTTGGACGTGTACATGCACACAGTATCTTATAAAGTCTGAAATGTGCCACTGGATTAATTAAAGACTTTTAGGATTTTTTTTTTTTTTTAAATGTGTAATATCTCTGACTTTAAATGATGAATAAATTAATGAGTTTTAAATTGATTTAAAACAAAAGCTTTTACATTTAACATTTTGTAATTTTATTCATAAATGTGTCATTCTATCATATTTCATTCTACATTACATTTTGGCTGCTTAATCACTAGTAGTTTTAAGTTAAAGTGTGCCAAACTAAAAATTAAAGGAGGTCCAAACCACAGAAACAGGATTTCTGAACTGGTCAGCTGCTAGCCAATCACAGCTCCTGTTTCTCCTCTGCAGATTGGATGTCTTTTAATTTTTTTGTGTTATAACAAAGTGACTTATTTGCCAAGTTTAGAGCAAACTTAGAAAGTTTAAAGCAAAGCTTAAAAGTCTCTTTCAAAATTCATTTTGAACTTTATTAACTCCTTAATTTTAATTATATAAAGACAAAGAATTTAACTTGTTTAACCACTGAGAAAATGGAATATCTATTCTGTTAACACATTCCAGATTCTACAGTATATATACACATAAATACATATATTGTTTTACAATGTATATTATCTCCATTTGTATTATCTACTAACTGTAAATCTGACTTTTATATGAAAGTGTGTATCAAAACTGTATTCAATTATGCATAATATAAAATGTAAGTTACATTTAAGGCTGCTAATACTGAATTAAAGGTAAATTATTGTGAGGTGGGATTATCTTTTTTTTTTCACTTTTCTGATTTTTTTTGAATAAAGTCACAATCATATAAAGGAAATAAGTATTTTGATTCATCTCATCAGGGCACAAATCTTCATGAAAAAAGAGCAACATAAATATTTGTGTAAATTCATAATTAATTTCAGCTTTGAAAAGACATCTTTAAAGGAGCTGAACTGGAAACGAGGCATTCATATTTGCAAATTAGGGAGAGCAGGGAAAAAATCATTCTTCTCACTTTGTCTTTGCACGCAGTGGACAGTAGAGGGCGCTACAACACATAACACAGTGCATGATTATGATCTTCAGCAGTCTAAATAAAGCAGCCAGTCTATTGCTGATGGTGCAGTGACGTGCCTCTGGCAAAACATTTCACTCCTTGGTTTCAGTTTATTTCACTATACTATTAAAAAAAATCAACTCATAGATATTTAAAATACGCTTGAGATAATCCATCACAGCAAATCACACCAGAGAAATTGCGAAACATTGAATTTTAAAGTATATTGAATATTTGATTTTGAAAGATTAGGAGATTTGACAAACAAAAACTAAAATACAGTTTAACATTTTGTAAAATGGTTGGCAGTAACATAACATGTGTGTAAGTTGTATTTAACAGACTCAAACATGCAAAACCATGGTTCTTTTTACCTCAGTAGTATTTGATTTTTTTCCCCTCAATATTGTTTATTTGGGTATTCCTTGTATGTTATCTGTGTGCATGTGTGTGTGTGTGTGTGCACGCATGCGTGTGTGTGTTCCTTCCAGGTGTGATAGGATATGGTGGATGAAAACTCGTTAACCTATGTGTGAGTGCTGTCCTGCTGCACTGTTACACTTCACTTCTATAACATGTTTACATCAACATGTAACACATTTGAATTTACTTGCCTACACACCTGGGTTAGACACACATGCACACGCCTACACACCAAGTACAAGGCTAATGTTGGGATGTTTGGCCAACATCCATGGGTGTTACTAATTCAGGCCTGTAGTTCTGACTGCAGGCCTGAGTAGGATTTTTGGGAAGGGACTTTAAAGAGACAGTACCTAAAATGGTATTTTTGCACTCAGTGTGCACAGCAGTGCTGCAGCAACAGAGAATATAAATGGATCAATGTGGTTTTTTGCACATTAAAGCATCGTAAAGGTTTCAACATAAAAATAAGAACATGGACATCTGTGTGTCCCTGTCCCCCCACCTTAAAAAAAAAAAAAAAAAAAAAAAAAAAANAAGGCTTTATTTATTTATTTTTTTATTTTTTTTTTTTGCAAGGTTAACAACTGTTTCAAAGCACCACTACAATTAAAGTCAAGAGGTTTCAGTCAGTAGATCATAACTGGAGATTTGTTATCTGTTAGATAAATAACAAATAATAAATAGATATAGAAGTTAATGGCACAATGTTTATTTCTTAATTTTATTCTATGAATTTGGCCATCAAGACGATCAAATGTCTTTGCTGACGTCAGTGCTAAGCTAAAAAAAATAACACACACACAAGTTCCAACTCCAAAATATGATAAAACACTTCTTGCTTGGTTTGATGCCACTTGGACTACGCTTCAAAGCTGGGAAACGATGTGGGTAAAAGCTTGCCCAGGGCACAAAAACAGCTAAAGCCAGCCACGGTCCAACTATCTCTGCTGCTCTTGTTGTCTCTGTGTTCCTCTTTCTGGAAAGCTGCATATCGTTAATGACAGTTAAGACAGAAAGCAGCCATGCTAATTGTAAATAAATAGAGAAATATTATCAAGCTCCAACTATAAATGTTGCTGCTGAATTCCTCTCATAAATCTCCTGCTGATCTGTGACTTTGTGTCTCTAAAACCCTGAATTCCTCAAAGCAACACTTTCTTTGTCGATCTGTCTCGTAATTCAATACATGAGCCATAAATGTCAGGTTTGAATGAAGCCTCTTCATATGACATCCATAAGTAATTTAACACTCATCAGCTTCAGGGTAAAATGATGCGATGCCTTATTATCACTTCTCCATGTCAAAGCTGAAGTCGTAACACTGTCACCTCCTATTCCCATCATCCATCTATCTATCTATCTATCTATCTATCTATCTATCTATCTATCCATTGGATTATTTGAACAGTAGATTAGCCATATCAGCTCTGAGCACAAACAACTCACCACTTCAACATTTCCATATATCAGTGGTGAAGTTTCCCTAAACAAAAGGAAATGTAGAGAGCTCCAACACACACACACATGCACGCACACACATGCACACACGCAAGATGCCGATTTGACACAGTATGATTTCAGCTCCCAGACTAGTACACATCTAATGTAATTCCTCTGACTCCATTGTGGGCTGTCAGGCATCTGCTAAAGAGATCTGTGGTATCTTTCACTTTAATGCTGTTACTGGGAGCTCCTGTGTGTGTATGTGTGTGTGTGTGTGTGTGTGTGTGTGTGTGTGTGTGTATACATCNCCTGTGTGTGTATGTGTGTGTGTGTGTGTGTGTGTGTGTGTGTGTGTGTGTATACATCCTGTTATATCTTTAGATGCTAGCATACCAATACAATAAGTCGAAACAGAAAATCAAAACATCCAATTAGCGTAGTCATAAAGCTAAACTACAGCTAATTACACCCACACATTCACACACACGCTGACTGCAGAGCTGTCAAGGGCACCGTAGAAATGATTGCAAGGGCTATTATACCTTGACCTTGGACCTCTCACTCTCCCGTTCATGTCTGATCAGAAGAGATACTGGGATCCATTTTCTTTCTTTAGACAAAGTAAACACCTTAGAGTGGGATTCCGTGGTCATGGAGGCAGGACCAAGTCAAGTCAAATCAAAATTTATTTATATAACACATTTTAAAATTACTGCTATTGACCAAGTGCTGTACAGTGTCTAATGATAAAATATGACTAAAATCCAGAGCAATCTCGCCTAAAATGTAATCACAAATTAAAATCAAACTTTTTTGGCTATAATATCTGAAACAAAAACTGGCTGAGCGTTAATTCACTGGCACTCATTATTCATGCCAGGGTTGATATATATGGTGACATGCTTGTAGTTTTACACCCCAGAATTAAATAAAGCACCAATACCTTTAAGTTTGTACTCCAGCTGATTTTAGGAGGTAAATGTTGACACAGTTCCAGCAAGGAAGAATGGATTGATTGATAATTTGATTAATACAGTTTGATTGATTTTATATGTACAAAATATCTACTGGCATCTACTAAATTTTGAGATACTTGGAACAGACTTTTAAGTTTCACTCCCTGCCCTTTGACCCTTGGCATGGTTCTATATCTGTGTGTGTGTGGACATAAAAGGAAATGATAATAACTGGTTGCAAACTGTGCCAGGCTCTTTGGAGGAAAGGTTGCCCAATGTGTCTGTCACAGTCATTGCACAATCATGCTGCATTAAAGTGACATTATTCACACTTTTAACAATTCTAACGATTTAAATTCATTTTTAACTGTTTTTTTTTTTTTATCTTTTAGTTGATTCTATCCTCCTCAATTCTATGTTTTAATGGAATGAATGAATGAATGAATGAATGAATCTTTATTTACTTGTTTTTACCAGTTATGGCCCACCCCACATGGGGTTACAAGACAAGTTCTCATCCAAACACAACATTTCACCTCCGGCCCCATAAACAAACTCATTGCAAACAGTCTTCATTAGTATATTGAATAATCGGCAACTGAAAAAATATTTCTTTCACACATACTTTTTAAAATATTATAATCATCCATCAAAAAATGGAAGTACGAAAAAAGAAAAGAATGAGTGTTGTCAGTTTTTACACAAAGCATCTGTAACTTGGAGTAGTACAGATGTAGTTATTAAGTAGTTTAAGCATTGAGGTCAGGGGGATTTCTGCAGCTTCCATGCAGAAACCAATATGTTGTTTCCTTCAAATATTCACTCTTCCTCTTAAAGAAGTCCATGGTTCTTCATTTGTGGTTTCTGTAATGCATATGTTGTATATTTTCAATTTTCTCGTGGCATTTATTTCTGTTACTGCATGACAGATTTACTGAGGCAAGTTGCCAGACTGCTTTTAAAATAACTTGGACAGGAAGTGTCTCACAGCAAAACTTTTCACTGTCCTACTTCATGTTCTAATTGACACTCTGATTGTTTACATGCTGTTTACCTTCTACAAATAAAACACACACACACACACAAACAAAAAATTCTGAAATGCCAGTGGCCATATTGTCTGTGTATGTCAGTCCCCTGCTGGATTAGTGCTTCATTAAAAGACTGATTTAGTTGCTATAGAAACATCTACTAGAAAGGGTAAAATGGCAATTTGCTCATGTCTCTACATTGCTGGTACATTGTCATTGTGAGCTGTACACCCCACAGTTTCCATGACACTGTTTCCATGATGTTGTCAGACATACTGTACATGGACAATACTAATGGTGATTTTGGTAATCTGAAGAAAAGAGTAGAATTCATCTCTCAGAACAGAATTGTGTCTGACTGGACTGGTCTGTGTGAAAAAGTCAAAACTGGAGGCTCTGTGCCAGTAAAGGCAGTGGATCAAAGGCAAACTCTCACTTCCTTCATGGTCTTTTCATGTGGGCTGCTCTGCAAAGTCCGCTCATTTGTTTCTCATTCAACATCAGAGGCGAGTGGTGGTTCTCAGACTTTGGATCATTACAGGATACGCTTGTGCTTCATCTTTTTCCTTTTTTTTTTTTTTANTTTTTTTTTTTTTAATTTAAAAAAAAAAAAAAACAGCCAAGAAATTGCAGTTTTTGGGTGCAAAGTTTTGGTCTGTTTATTGATGCTGTTGTTTCTGTCCATTCAATTGTCCATCAGTACTAATTCTGGGGCCAGATTTGGTCAGTTAATTCCAAAATATTCCAAAACCCAAATTTAATTCCAAACCATTCACCATAAAAACACAGTTATATTAAGGAATAGAATTTCATAAATCACCCCTTTATTACGAAATCTATGTCGATGCAAATGTTGGAGGTCAAAATCTGAACAAAACTAAACTCTCAGTAAAAAAGGAAAATAAGAAGTCTACCCATGGTGGTACAAAAGGTCATTGTTGGTACTTCAGGTGCTGTGAGTTTTTTGTAACACAACCATTTTACCATTATAAATACAATTATGTATCCCAAGTGGCTAGATTTTATTTCTTCCAGTTTAAAATGTTCTGTTCTCAGCACACTCTGTTTTGGAAAATGGTTGGCAGGATTGTAACTTGTATGTGGGTTGTATTTATTGGGCTTAAATATGCAAAGTCACCAGGATGGTCCTTTAAGTTGGCAGGAATTAAACCCTGTGCTCTGCGATGGAGGATAAACTTTGTCTGCACCTTAAAGATGTGCTATAGTTACTGTGATCTCAGTTCAGGCTGAAGAAAAGACTTTGTGCCTTTATGCTGGACACACACACAAACACACACACACACACACACACACACCCCTGTCACGTCAGGTCAAATAAGTACGCTTTTATTAATAGGAACAGCTCAGCTTGTTGAGATAGCTGGCATATTTTTTTTGTTATATTAATACTGCTGCAGAGAATAAGCGCACACACACACACACACACACACACACACACACACACACACACACAAACTCTCAGGATAAGTGAGCCTTGGGCAGTGGACAGGAAGGCGAATGCCATCTGGTGCCCAGTGTTCATGCTGAGCAAGAGTCAGCTCCACACCTGGGAGATGGCTTCGCTGCAACTGTTGCTGGACCACCAACTGCACGCCCACCTGCCCCCACACTGCTGAGTGTGTGCTGTATTTTGCTTAAACTAAAAAAAAAAAAAAAAAAAAAATTAATGTGATAGTAACTTTAAGACAGGAAATAGAACTGCAATTCATTCATTTTTTTATGCCACAGAAACATTTTTGTCATGCGGCAGATGATTTGCACTTTCATATAGTTTCATCTGTCTATGATGTTCAGCGTGTTGCAGCATTTAGTTTGCAATTAAAAGTTGGTGTTTCTCTTCATATTTCTTTGAGTGTTTTATGATTTATACATCTCAGAGAAATGTTGTGGTCTTGTTTCCAGCTGTGGATTTATTACATGTAGATGAGAAGATAACAAACCATGCTTTCATAACTGGAACACAGCAGGATTCTTCCCAGTAAAGGAAAAAAAAAAAAAAAGAGTAATACCCCTCAACAAAAACACAATATCAACAACATCATCAACAAAACTTGAAGTTTAGACTGAGGAAAAACATCTGTGTGTGTATGTGTGTGTGTGCACCTTTAAAATCTATTCCAGTTGTGTTGGCAGTACCTACACATGACATCATGTGTTTTTTTGCCAATAAGTCACTGAAACAATGAAGGTACAACAAATCCACAAACCTAAAACGTGCATGTTTTAACTAATAACTACACATCATGTATACTTGTTGCCAGCCATTTCCCAAAGAATTTAGATTCGTTTTGTTTAGCTAAGTTTTAATTCCCACCTTGAAGGCAGCTATTGGCCTATATTCAGTTTAGACTAAGAAAATCAACTTTCAATGACTTGAAAAGTGAGACAGATAATCCCTCGCAGTGACTGAAAAAATTAGATCACCATCAAAAAAACTCGTCCTGGTGGTGCATTCAAGGACATTTCAGTATCCAATGTTTGAGCGCTGGCTCTTGCATTCATGAGCTACATTGTTGAACAAACAAACAAACCCAGTGGACATGATGAGAATTTCATCATTCTTGCATTACACTGCACACAAACCTCTCTGTTTGGATGAATCTGAATCTTGGATGTGTAAGTTTCCTTGAACACTGAAACAGGGTCTGTACTTTTCAACTGCATTACCATGTTACAGTAATGTAACTTTGCCATAAATCAGAAGTGTAACAAAATGAACACTGTGATGGAGTAACTATCTGAACCAACAATGAGGTAAAACAGATGCTCCATACAAAGAAATATGGAAAGAAGAAGAAGAAGAAATGTCTGAGCACTACACCCAATGTCATTCCAGTGCTACATT
This sequence comes from Lucifuga dentata, assembly GCA_014773175.1. Classification (NCBI taxonomy): domain Eukaryota; kingdom Metazoa; phylum Chordata; class Actinopteri; order Ophidiiformes; family Bythitidae; genus Lucifuga; species Lucifuga dentata. The sequence continues at coordinate 21,157 of VXCM01002326.1, forward strand.
TCAATTTATTTAGAGCCAAGCTTCATCATATGACGCTAATCTCACCATACACTTGTGAAATTGTCAGCAGTAATGTAAAGTCAACAGGAGACCATCCTATCCGACAGCAGGATGGTCTGCTGGGCATTGTGGGATCAAGGTGTGAAGGCAGATGAGATAAAGTAGTGGATCTGAAAATCAGGTCCAAAAGAAGAACTGAGGGAAAAGTTGCTATATTTTACATTTTATATGTTTTTATTTCATCAGGATTATGCACGCAAATGACCATTTACACTATTTAACACCATAAACTGTCCATCAACAGCTTTGAGTCTCACTAATGAAGTCTTCACACTAATGTGTTTCATGTTTAGGGGTCCTGACATGACCTGAGTTCCTGTGACCTCCGCAGATTTAACGATTGATTTTCAAGTATCTGGTAACAAGGGGTCATGGGATTTTAAGTGGTTGAGATGAATTTCAAGTTGCCATGAATGAATCTCTCCCAATGCTCTGCTAAAACACAGGCAGCTCTCTTACAGAGACAGAAGGAGGGAGGGAGGGAGGAAGAGAGAGAGAGAGACAGCACTTATGGCATACAGAAAGAGGTAGAGAAAGAGTTTGAGTAGAGAGAGCGTGAAGAGGCAGTGTGACAGCACCAAATGAGAGGAGGAGGAGGAAGAGGAGGAGGGACTGAGTATCAGGGACAGGGAGGGAGCAACCGAGAGAGGGACGGACTGAGAGTGAGAGAGGGGAGGGAGCATCAGAAACGGGGAAACTAGATGAGAGGAAGAGGGAAACTGAGGGAGTAAGGAGAAGAGAGAGGTGAGAGAGAGAGAGAGCAAAAGGAAAAGAGCAAAAGGAGGACAGCTCAGCAAATCAGCCCCGTAGCATTCCTCTCACATCTGCAGTGATCCAGACTGGGAGGGGAAGTTCAGCTCAGTGGGAGAGAAAAAAAAAAGAAACTGCCTTTTTTTCTGGGTAAAGAAATCAGAAGGCTCCCTGGAGAGAAAAGGAAACAAGAAAAAGAAAGCAAACCAGGGAGCTTCTGCAGCCTCCGTGTGTCCTGCACGGGAAGATGGATTCAGACTCCGGAGAGCAGAGTGACGGAGATCTCTCTGCAGGTAAGTCCTCATTAAGTCTCGCACCCTTCCATTACAACCTCAGCCTGCTGACATGATGAGGTAACTAGACTTTAAACATGTACATTCTGCGCTCTCTCCTCTTGTTTCTCCCAGTTTCCCATCATATTGATACAATAACTGTACTCTGTGGTACTTTGTTATTGACCTAACTGCAGACTACTTGCATGATCAGCATGTAGGGTGACTATCCGAAGACTTTTTTAGTGCCCTGAAATGACAGTTTTCCAGCTTTTCACACAAGGGTTTATCTAGTATCCATAGCCCATATCTGAGCTGTGTTGAACTTGCTCCTGTGAGTTCTCATGCATGTGGCCCCGGATGCCTTGGCGGTGACTGGTAGAGTCTCATTGAGTGTGTAAGCCGGCTCAGTCGCTACCAGGAGCAGGCAAGCTCCAACATGTGCAGCCAGTTCGCTCATCAACACATCCAGCTACAGAGGGAACAAGGCCTTCCTGGATGCAAAAATCTCCTTCCCTGTGGTACATCTCACACCCAGGAAGCATAGAAATGTCTAGAATTACTACGTGCTCAAAGTTATGCGAGGCTGTTTTCATAAATGTTCGTGTCAAAGTGTGTTAAGAGGAGTTTTATGGTGTCAGAGTACAGAGCAAAGATTTATTGCTGTGATGAGTTTGAATTGTAAATTTAAACAAAGACACTCATAAGCGGATACACAAACACCAGCGCTCCTTAAGATTTAGACATTTCCCGGCATTCCAATTCTCTAGGCGATTTATTGAGCTGTGATCCTGTGGAAACTTTGAGGCAGGAGATGAAACAGCCTCCTGGAGATAAGTTGGAGTTCAAAGATCATGAATTGAATGAGACGCTTTTATAACACAACACAGCGGAACAGTCAGATACCTTCGCACTATGTCATCTCATAATGGAAACTCTTCCTGTCATGGTTTTTCAGTTATTTCCTGAATATATAAATTTTCAGACTGATCCTTTAGCTGAGTTTGTCCTCTATGAAAGTACCATGAGTCTTAAACTGATTCCCATGAGGCACATGTATGGATTTTTCTGTGTATTGTTGTTAGATATGCTGTAAATGTCTACAGTATGGACAGTAATCATACAGAAGGTGTAATATTGTACAGTGTGGTTTTTTTGCCTGAGCTTTGTGTTTTCATGACGCTCCGCTGAACTCTGACCATCTGTCTCTTCATCTGGCTTATTGTCTGTCTATCGTTTTGTCCCTCTGCAAAGGCCGAGGAACATGAATATGCGACGCAGACATCATCAATAGGTGACGACATATTTCTATTATCTGCTGATCTCAGGTAGACAGCTCACGGTTGTACATAGACTCTTATATAAAGCCGTGGTTCGTGCAATCTGTAGTTTGGCTTTCATGTGAAGTTGGCCCAGACATGGAAAGATTCTTCCACAGGTACCACAATCTACTAAATCTTCAAGTGCTGTAATGTGGCCAAGTCTTTGTAAGATGTAGTAAATCTTGACGTTTTTGGCATAAAACTGTATCATAGATGTTTGAACAAGAGGGTAAAAAGAGAGCAAAAAGAGTGATATATCTCACAGGTGAGATAAAGGAAGGGGGGTGTGTTGCTTATAAAAGGAATCATGCTTTGTGCCTGTGTTGCATTTTGGGTATTCAGGCTAATGTCAGGGATCAAACTGGTGTCTCTGGCTCTGTTGTAGGGTGACTTCTGTAAGGTCAATGAACATCTTGCCAAAACCTGAGTAAAAGTATTGTGAAAACAGGTGTATTTTGAAAACGCCGCCGTACACAAACATGACCCTTATTCTTGGATATGGATGAGGGATGTATGAGTTTTAATAAGCAAACCTAATCTGTATAAATATTGTTTTATTAGTAGTATTTTGGTTCAAGCAGCTTTGATCCTTTGGGTTTCTTCTCTGTCCTCGAACAGATAAGAGTGAGATCGACATTGTAGATTTAGCTTTCAATGTCATTTTCATTTATATGGGGGAGGGTAAGAGCCAAATGGATACTTAGGTGATTTTTGCTTTGTCTTCCAGTTCAACACAGAAAGAACCAAGAGAAAAACACAGATCTAATCATGGTGACTGTTGATGAAGGGTTAAAAAGTGACAGACAGGAGAAAGTAGGAGGAAAACAGATCAGTTTTCACTGTCAGATACTGATATTTATTTGGCAATTTGTCATGTTAAATGCGGGCAGAGTTTTGAGTTTTATTAAGTGCTTATTCTGCTTCTAAGGTTTTCCATTTTTACCAATTTTTACTGGAAAATATATGAATTTTTAAAAAGGAGTCAATCAGTTCAAATTATTTTCCACCAGGATTTTATTTCCTTGTGCAGATGCCATAGAAGACACCATGGTTCAGTGAGAGATCATAGCAGCAGAGTTCCATTAAACTGATGGTTTACACTGCATGTGCTATTTTTTTATAACCAATTTTCACTTGGATTTTTCTAATGTTGATATTCACCAAATAAATTAAGAAATTTTTCAAAAATGAAATTTCAACACAATGAGAGTTTGTGTTTTCATACATGTCCCAGAATGCCTTTTGACAAACCCCAGATAACATGTGCCATTCAACAGTAGGTCACACACGAAGAGTGTGTGCGTGTGTGTGCGTGAGAGAAAGTCATACATCTTTCACAAAACACGTCCTTTAGCTGCACTGCATTCTGATGATTCCATTGGTAGAGAAACTATTATTTCTCTTCCTGATCAAATTTGTCTCACTTTATTGATTCTCATCTGTGTAAAATACTGAGTCAACAAAAAAGTGAACTCGCTCTAAGAACATTTATTGCTGACAAATGACTAACTTTCTGCTATTAACTGCCAGAAGTCACAGCTAATTCAGAAAATAACACTTTTTGTTTTAAAAATGTTCTCCTAGACAAAGTTTTTACACAATTTTAGAAAATTCTTAATTCAATTTTTTTTTATTTTATCAGGAAAAAATTGTAATATTCTAAAAATGTATTTAAAAAACTCAAAAAAGTTCTTTTACATAAAATTTGCATGTCTACAAAATTTTTTAAAAGTCTCTAGAGAAATTTCTTGAAAATAAACCAGAACAACACCAAAAACAGCAAATGAATAAATAACTCTAGAAAAATTTTCGTTTATAGTGCAGCTTTTCAGGTGTCAATGATAAATTAAATTAGAAAAATAAATGGCTTCAGATTCCAGCAGGTTAAACTGCAGTTTTGCTGCACTGGAAATTCTCAGCGTGATGTCACATCAATGTAAAGGCATTTTTATCAGCAGACATTTTTATCTGCTGACCATTTGTAACTTTGTTTATCTGTAAAGAACACGTGCACATGACTGCATCAGCAAGTGTGGCTTTGTTATAATTCATCTCTCTTTTAATTCTTTTATATAACCACACGTGACTTGTAAGACTGTAATTCTACATCGTCTTCTTTTTATCTGCAGCTATTTGTGAGCTTCATGGAGGAATGAAAAGATAACAACAACTCTGAATACTAAAAACTGCTTTATGGGAGATTTTTTGCAAGAAAGTTGACTTTTTTGGAGACATGAGCTCATATAGTCAGGATTTGTATCATTTGGAGACAGAATATCACCAAAAGGGGAAAACAATGACTTTTTTTTTTTTGTTATNAAGACCATTTACAGCACGCACACACACACACACACACACACACACACACTTTTCCCCTTAATCATCCAATCATCCAGTCATGCAACAAGCTTGCCGCTGACCATACCAGTCCTTGCAGACTGATTCATACACCCTTCCTGCCCACTCTGTAGTAGAGTGGAGACATCCACACCTGGTGACCAAACAAATTGCCCACAATCGGATTCCGATCACATTTAGGATGTTTAACACCAACATACTCCAACAGTCTGGCTTGAAACGATTTTTTTTTTTTTTTTTTNTTTTTTTTTTTTTTTTTATCTGTTACATTACACTGACATTTTGTCGGAGGATAGTGAATAATCCGCCCACTGTCTCCTTTTTCCTGACTCATTATGGTGATGCAAAATCGCTAAAACACCACAACCCCATCTGCCATCTGCAGAGCTATTTCAGGCCGTTTGTGTTTATTTCAATTTTCCTATGGACAGCAGGCTCGTTTGAAAGGAGAAGCTGTTTGCTGTTGTAAAAAACAGCTGTGAGGTTCATGAGGGTATAAGGGTTGTTGTGGTTCTATTACAAACACAAAGAGAAGTCCACTGCAGATGTCGTTTGATGACACAACTGAAATCAAATCTTCAGTGAGAAGTTCTTCAGTATATAAACAACTTCTCTCGCACTTCATCGGTAAAACACTTCAAATATGGCACTGCAATAGACTTGATTACTTCTCCATTCATTCACTATTCTGCATTTGCTGGATCAGCAGCACCCAGCAATCAGAGGAGAGCTTCTCCCTCATGTCTGCCATGTTGGCAGACCAGCCACACGCCTTAAATAAGAGAAACCAGCATAGTGGGTCAGCCCTGCACATGCTAACACTCACGTGCATGGACAAACTCACACATGCACAATACACGCAGACGTGCACATGCTTAAAATATGCCCACACTCCTGCTCACTCCTCTTTAATCTGGCCCACAGATGGAGAATGCTCACTGCACCCTGGCCCTCCACACACACACACACACACACACACACACACACACACACACACGAGACACCAGGAGCTGGTGGAAAAATGTAACATGAACTCAGAAAAAAAAAGAAAAAAAGGAAGCGGGAGCGAGGCTGTAAGTGGAAAAGACGACTCAGGAGAAAGTGGTTTTTCCTTTAGCTGCAGCGAAACACAAATTCTGAAACACCCTGGATTGGTGTGTGTGTGTGTGTGTGTGTGTGTGTGTGTGCATTCTTCCTTGTATACTCAAGCATGAGTGTCTGCTCTGACTCAACAGTACTGAGGCATTTCATGGCGTTTGTGGGACATTTCAAGTGAATTGTCTCCCCTGTGGCTGAGCCATTATTGAAACATGGAATTAAACCGCAGAGGCATTTTGACAAGGCTTCGTAGACGCATACAGGAGGAGACGGCTGTGGTTTCGCTGGAGAGGCGGGCTAAGTGAAGCCAACAGCAACTAGTGGCGCCTGGTGTGAGAGGGGATCTGCTGAGGGAGGGCAGCGTGTCCTGATGGACGAATGAGGAGGAAGGGTATTTAATGCATGCATAGGTATTTAGTTGTGACAGTCCTGTAAATATTCAGTTTCTCTTCTTATGTTGATTTAAAGGACCATACCGCTGATTTTGTATGAGCCCAATAACTGCTACCCACATACATGTTACTGTCAACCATTTTCCAAAAATCATTTTATTAATTTCTTGGCAAAAGCAGTCTTTTCTTTGGACTATATTCCCTGGCGGGGACATACATTTTCTTCCATGCCACTCTGTGTTGCATCAGTTAAATAAAGTTACTTTGACAAAAGAACTGAACAGACATCAAGTTGTCTGTGATGGAACTCTCATTTCAAGCACATTTCAAATCTGTACAAGTTGATTTTGATCACATACTGGAATGAGCTCAAATCAATGGCAGTCTGGAAGGTAGGAAAAGCAATTCTAATATTTACCCGCTACAGTAGTATGTTTTGTGAAATGGTTGTCAGGAATGTAGCAATTATACATGTTGGGCTCAAACATGCAAAACCACTTAAAGATTTTTAAAAATGAGGAAAATTCCCTTATGTGACAAAAAATTTGGAGAACTTTGCAAGTTGGACTTTACAAGTTTGTTATCAAGTTTATTAGAGACTATGTCCCTGTTGCCAACACTACGTACTGTTACTTACTTCTGGTGACTTTGTGAAGGCAAAACAAAACACAAGTGAGAGTGGGCGGTCATTCCACACAAACATCTCTGCACTCTGAATTTTGTGAAAATGAAACTACTACAGTGCAACTGCTGTGGTGTTTTAATGTCTTGTTAGGAAAAATACCATCATGTTGAAGATAATATATTCCAATGCAGCAGTATGTCTCTGTAAGGAGTCTGTGGCTGCTGGGATCTAAGGCAACACTGCAGCACGTGTCAAATACATTAGTGCACTGCAAAAAATGCTGCACTAGTAACAAGAAAAAGTTTGCAATGCAGTAAAGTTTAGCAAAAGTGACGTAATAAGAAACTAGTGTTAATCTAGTTTTAAAATCAGGCCACAACAACATACTAGCTGATCTTCAAACAGGAGAGCTGTAAGAGGTGGAGGGAGGGACCCTGAATGATTTGGGGGTCTCACAGCTGGATGGGCCCTGGAATATGCCTGGGATTATAGATAATTATGAGCTGGAGCTATTTTTGAGATATTTTCAAGTGTCCAAAATTCTAGCCCTTCAAACTATAAAAACTGGATTTAAAGCCAGTTTAGATTCACATGACCAATGCAACTTTGAAAATTCAAGTTAAAGGTGCTTGAAGCTAGATTATCTCACTATAAAGGCAGAAATCTCTGTCTGCCTGTCTGTGGTACCATTATCTCTAGAATCCAGCACTATGAAGTTGAAATTCGGCAGGTTCATTGCTCAGGACCCAATGACCCAATGCAGTGCTGCATGTGAAGTTGTTTGGATGAGCGGTTCTCAGATTGAGCTGCGTCGATAAAAGGTAATCCGCGCAGCAGGACACACTCCAGGCGCGGCAGCATATGTTCCGGTCCACTGCCACGGCCTCAACCCGACCCGATACAACAAACAAAGCTAGCTCACGAGGACGTGCAGAAGTTGTTTGAGAAGTTGAAGTTGTTTTGGGGCGCTGTGCAGGTAAAAAGTATGTTTCACTACATTGGAAGCTCAACTTTATGTTGTACTGGAGCTAACAGTAGCTAACAATGCTATCAGGACATAATGCTATTGTTAGCAAACCACAATAATTAGCGTTGCTAACCTTACGATAGTCATACTGTTGTTAGCCACCAAACACAACTACGCTAACATCATATTATCTACAGATAAAGATCAATACTTAGTTGTTGAACACTGAAAGGAGAGTTGGAAGAGTTTATGAAATTCTAGTTTGTATTAAGGAAAAAGTGGCGCTCACCATAAAGTCCAGCATGTTCCGAACAGGCACGTTTTGAACGGGCACTGCACTAGTCCTCTTAAAACAAGATTTTGAGATTTTCTTGAATTCCTATTTTTTGCAGTTTTGGTTTTGTCATTTCGTGGGTATTAATGACAACGAGAATCCAAAAGTGTTATGTTCAAAGGCTCGTGTAAGAATCGAATTTCAGCTCCTAGAAGTATTAAGTTTAGGCTGGTAGTGGAGAAAGTTAAGGTCAGGGAAGGAATGTAGTCAGTAAAAGTGTGTGTGTGTGTGCCACAGTCATTTCCTGGTCATTAGTTAGAGGTGGGTCGGGAGCCAAGTAGGAGAGCAGCAACACTTAAGCTTCACACTAAAGCATGTCGTGCAAAGTAAGAACCTCCAGGGCCAAAGCTCAAAGTGTATCCAGTTTTATTGCAACAATCATAGCAACAATCATAGCAACAATCTGAAACTCAGGCATATACACATCGTTTATAAGGACGTTATCACATTTTTGTGACATTATTACTGGTAAGACAGTGAAGGAGCGAGATTGAAGCTTTCCGAACTCACTTTCACGTAAACTTAGAGTGGATGAAGTAGTAAACAAACCAGGGGGCCAAAATTATGGGGAAAGCTGGCAAGGCTTGGATGATTGTGCATGTGTGTGTGTCTCTTTGTAAATGATGTCATGGCATGCTGAGACTTGGCTGAGGTCTATGAGAGAAGTGACTCACACAGGCCGGAAGACACTTTTACTTCCTTGCGCTCACGCTCAGCTCAGTGTAGATTTGGTGAGAAATGGACAGAGTGGAAGAGGAGATGGAGGAACAACATATTCATGATGTAAATCCTGATTCTTAATATAGTTATGAAGACAGTACAGCACAAAATATGAACGTCTGATTCTATCTCACTGTCTGTCTTCTGTTGTTTACACTCCACCTCTTCCGTCATTCTCTCCATCACTCCTCCAAGCTGAGACATCTGTAGACTTTCAGAATAGCTGCGATTGTTTGATTCAAGCAAACACTTAGAGCCAGCTACCTTTTCTCTTTCTCAAATGAAAATGTACGTATTGCCAGTTCTCTTTCTCTCTCTCTCAGATGGAAAACATTAAGAGGAAGTCTGACTTTATTCTCTTTTTTATTTGGCTCCATCACATTCTGTGATTATTGTTCATGCAGTCTCACTCTCTCTCTCACTCACTCACTCACTCACTCACATACACACACTTGAACCAACTTTCCAAATAACTTGCCATTGTCTTATGATTCTAAAAATGTGGTAATCTATGTAAGTACTTTTTTGGCAAATGTCTTAAACTGTAATTCTCAGAAATCTGCACTTTCACATCTCCTTATATTTTCTATTAAAAATGCCATTTACTGTTCTAAAACTCAGGTTTTAGAACAGTAAATGCAAAACGTTTTATGAACTGGCAAGAGTTTGATCAATTATTGTCATAATTAGGAATTTGCTCCTTTATTTATGAGTAGCTTAATATTAAAGGAGCACCCACCAATGAGGAGCAGCAGCAAGTTGTTGGCATCAGTATTTTTCCAGAGAAGCTCCCAGAGCAGGGAGGCAGAGAGGGGAGACAGCCTGCGGACAGTTCCCATGCCGGGCTAACAAGCTAACCATAACCGGGCTCTTTATTGGCTAAACAATGACAGAAGTCAGGATCCCACAGCTGGTGAAGACATTAACTTTAAGCAGATGAGAGGTCAAAAGGCAGAGATCTCACAGGGCCCTGGAGTCCACATTCTATCCTAACAGGATATTCTTAACACCACTGGCAGCCTGTGTAGATCAGCTGCTCCTCTGGTCTTCAGATGTAAGAAGTGCTGTGATGAGAGCCAAGGGCAAAGTTTCAGGTAGAGGTCAAAACGGTGACAGCTCTTTCCTTCTCTGTCCTTCCCTCGCTTTCACTCTTTCTCTTCTTCCTTGAGACAGGTGATCAGCCTAGCAGCACATTAATCAGTGAGACATCTCCTGCCACCTCCTCATTCCTCTTTGTCTCTCCAGTTCAGCTCTACAGGGATGTGGATATTAAATTAGGAGAGAGACAGAGAGGGAGACGGCTGAGGGACGGAGCTTTAAATGAGGCTACTTGGTGGCCACAGGCAATCTGTTATTGTGTCCCTCCTGATTCAGAGGCTCCTAAGTGCTTTCCTCTGGACTCTTAGTCCCACTAAAGCCACTTATCCAAGTCCCAGGATACATGCTTGTCGTTCCAAACAGTCTTGTTCTGTGTATCAGACCCCAGTTTGGCTCTCATTTATTCATAAAGTCTTTAGAGCTTCTGATGCAGCCTTTCTCTTCATCATCCGCTAATCAGGTTTAAATTCCTAAAAGGCTTCATTTACACCTTGCATTAAAATGCGAGCTGCATCCAGATGCATTATCCAGCATGTTAATGTAAGGTGTAAATGCACTTAGAAGGTGCAAGGTGTAAAATGGGCCAAAAAGAACCCACAGAAGCAAGCCTTAATCAATCTGACCATTTATGTTTATCAAGGGTGAAATTAATGAAGCATTTTGTAATAATTATTAGAATACTCACTGATACAGCACATCACACCTTATTTGTCTTTTTCCTGGTTGATTTCTGTGCTTAATGATGCTAATTTGATGTGAATTTATGTCTTACTTTTATGTTTATTTTGTTTGTTGTGAGTATATGATATTTTTTTATACCTCACTCCATCACATCCTCATGTAGCAACAGAAAAAGGCTGAAGCAGAGACAGAAAACACCTGCACAAAACAATAAGAACACAAAAATTGCAACAATCATTAGTCTTGTTGTACATATTACACTACTAAGCAGATGTGTTTGCATTGTTCTGTGTTTGCTCCTTTTACACATTCTTCTGGTAAAGCATGAGTAAGCTCTAACCTCTGCACTCCAGATTCAGCCAGGAACGCTAAACGATCCACATCTGCTAAAGGGAATGAACTTTAACTCTGAAGCCTCATCTAGCACAAATGAAAGTCATTAAGGCATTAAAAAAGAGTTATTTATTAACTCAAAAGGTCTGACTGTGTTTCTGCATTCTGAGCAGCTGTTACTGGCATGGTGAATGACCTCTTTCAGCACTAGAATACCCTTTGCAAGCTGGCTCAGAGTCACATTCTACATGAATAATGCACCTCATGGCACCACATTATATCTCATTGTAATTCTCTTTCTTTCCTTCTGTCTGAAGAGACCATATCTCAGTCTGGAGACAGACAGGACACCTGTCCAGTTACCTTTCTCCATCAGCATATACACACGACACACACACACACACATTCACACATGCTCTCACACAAGTACACAAGTACTGCAGACAGAAGGCAAGCAGGATGGGAGTCAAAAATACAGAGAGATAGAGAGAGAGAGAGAGAGAGAGAGAGAGAGAGAGAGAGAGAGAATGACAAAGCCTCTTTATTCAGTGCCTCGATTCTTCCATCGCAGCTCTTTCCCTCCATATAAATTCTATAAATTCTACATCTTAGTCTAAATTAAATGTATCTTCACTTATACAGTGATATATATATATAAAATACACACACACACACACGTTGTATATGTGTCTTCTTATGTGACTGGAAGTGAAACTGCAGAAGTGAAATAGCAGAGATGTAAAGTAATTAAAGGACCATACTGGTGATTTTGCATGTTTGAGCCCAATATATATATATAACCTGCATACATTTTTGGTTATTGACAACCATTTTCCCAAACATACTACATATCGGTAAATATTAGAATTGTTTTGCCTACCTTCCAGACTGCCAGTGTTTTCAGTTTATTCCAGTACACCATAAAAATTAACTTGCAGAGACTCGAAACATGCTTGAGATAAGTAATCCATCACAAGGAACATGTTGTTTACTCATTTCTTTGTCAAAGTAAAGTAATTTTAGTGTTTCAACAAAAAGTGACAAAGAGGAAAATGTATGTCTCCATCAGGAGAAGCATGCTTTTCTTGAGAAATTAAAACAATCGTGAGTTCTGCAGTCATCCATAAGTGTTACAAACATGGACAAACATGTTAGTACACAAAACATTAAAATTTTAAGGTGGGTGTATCACCTGAACATTTGATTTTGAAAGATTTTGAAAGATTAGGGGATTTGGCAATAATTAAAATATATATAGTAATATTACTGTAACTGAAAAAATATTGTAAGTAACACGTATGCAGGCTGTATGTTACCTACAATAAATCAGAAAAATCACTGGTATAGTCCTTTAATTTTGAATAAAGGACCTTTATTTGTACTGCACTAATTTAAGCAAAGTAATTTTTCCACCACTTTCAAATATAATGGATCCACAAGTCCACAGACCACAAACCCTTGAGAATAAATTTGTCCCTCCTGGAGCTTCACCAGTAAAACTCTGGCACCAGCTGGCAAAGCAAACCATCCACAGCTCTTCACTCCAGTGTGCTACTAAACACTGATCCTGCAGGCTATTAAAACCCTTTTACTGCTGCTGAATGACCTGCTCCATTGTTTTCCTCAAGCCAAGTAAATACAGCCAGAGAAAGTGCACAGTGACCCCTTATTGGAAACCAAAAGCAAATGAAAAGGCCGAAGCAAAAGAAGTGGAAGTCAAGCTGTCGCCCTTGTTTAGTTCTCCCATGCGAGGTCCATTTTCTCTGACATTGACTTGGTATTGATACGTTGCTGATGGTTTTGTTTGTTCTGTGCGAAATGGCAGTGCTGATGGATGACAGGATGTATAACTGAAGGGTTTCCAGGATTGTGTGCCACATAGTCTGAGCGTATGAGCAGACCGTTTTTAAACAGTCTGTTTTTCACCTCAGTATCTAACATGAGAAATGTGCATAAACCACTGCTGAAGGCTACACTTTTACATACGAGGCAAGAGGGAATAAAAGTTACTCTTATAAAACAAAAATATCTGGAAAAGAAAACAATCAGAATCATGTATTGGCTATTCCCTTATACAGTTCATTACTGTGTGTTTAAATGGAAAATAGATTGCAGTTGGACAGTAAATATATGGTGGGTTTTGGTGATGTATTCACCAAAAACGCTTCTCACATCTCCTAACTTTTACACCTCCAAGCCTGACTGTATAAGGCAACACTTATTTCTTTTTTAATTTTCCTCTTTTTCGGTTTGTTTTGGTTACAATATAAATAACAAAAACAACACACACACACACACACACGAAATTGCCTTACACCAACTTACATTAATTCTACTGTATAATAACCACAGCTGCTGTGTTCCTAACCCTAACCTTTGCCCTAACCTTAATGCAATCCTAATTCCAACTATGTTGTACCCCTAAACCAAACAGATAAAGGCTATGGGGATGTTACATGCAGGTCAAAGCTTCAATTATACTTGGATAAAGGCATTGATTTGAAGTTACGTAAACACCATAATTAGATTGAAATTAGTGTAAATCACATTCAGATTACTCTGAGTAACAGACCTAGATTACACAATTTAAATTAATTTCATCAGGTATGTATAATGATAGTCAGAATAAGCCACATCCACATGTTTCCTTGCCTCTTATTTCACGTCTCATTTATATTTAGCAAACTGCAGGATCCTATTAATGTGTTTACGTCTTACTTAAAATTTTTTGCCTTAACTGCAGTACAGACAGAAACAAATCGGAACATGGTGTGCATGTAAACACACTGAATTAGCATGGTTTTGTCCCCGACCTGTAAGGAACACCTAACACATGCCTAAAACCTAACACACATCAGCACAGTGGGTTTGGGCAGTAGCATAGCATGAGTGTGTGAAGGTCAAACAGCCCAGTGATTTAGTGATGGTGAGTTTATAAATGGCAGTTAACTTCATCTGTGCATGTGTGTGTGTATGTGTTTTCCAGATACCTGATATGATCAGGAGCTTGTGTGTTAACAGACATCTTCCCTGCAGAAGCTCTGAAAAGCTCAGAATGAAAACATCGGGATGATGTTTTTAGTGGATGTAGCGTTAAATGACTCAGGATGGAAAGTGGAAGTTCACACACCTCCACCTTAAAATCAGATGTGTAAAAAAAAAAAAAAAAAAAAAAAAAAAAAAAAGATTTATTATGCAAATTCATCGTACAGCATTATTGTGGACATCATCTTTTTCTGGATCTATGTATGACTGTTGAAAGTATGTCAAAGCTGTTTTATATCACTAAATCAACATCATCTTACCTACTCGCGGGTGGTAGTTGTTGTCTTGTTTGTAACAGTGATGCCATAAATATGAATTCTGTCAGAGCATACATTTTAACCTGGAAGATCTGGGATAAATTGCACCTGTTGATAGTCCAGCAAAGAATGACAATCAGCGCCTTAGTTGTCAAGAACTAGACCAAAATGTGGAGAAATGCCTTATGTTGTAATGTTAAAAAGAGTGAAAACTATCCTGTATCCCTATCCAGACCTGCTTCAAAGTCTAATCAACTCTTCCTTGACCTACAACCCACACATACATCTGCAAAATGTTATCAAAACCCATCATTTACTTTTTGAGATATTCCTCTCAAAAATGGACAAACAAACAAATCCTAATCTCCTTGATAAAGGTAACAATAGTAAGATAAATAGACACACACACACTATTACCAACAGACACACACAGTCAGATGTGTTTGCAGCTGATTAGCTCACAGTGCCTCCAGCAGTGACTCGGCAAAGGCCAATCACTGTGGTCAGTTTTAGCTGCTGGTCCTGCTAATGGCTCACTCCTCTGGTTACTCTGGAACAGGACCAACACAAGCCTCAGGTCCTCATCTCTCAGCACAACTTCACAATGCAGAAAATAGGAGTTTTTACAGTTTTACAAGGCTCTGTGAGGGTGAGAGATATTTCTTGAATTAATTTCTTAGATGCTTTTTTCGAGTGATCCTGCCAAAAGCGTTTCTCACACGATAAACTAAAATAAAAAGTGGACAGTTAGTTGGGAAATTGAGTTTAATTTTATTAGACTTGTTTGTTGCTACTTGTTTTACCAGATGGTGTCAAAGTTTTGATTCTCAGTATCTCATTTAACTCAGCTCAAATTATGTTCACTTACACAAGTACTATGCCATTCTGAACAGTGATAGTTTGAGTATTTTCATTTTGTGAGAGGTCTTACTTCAGCTCCATTTCATTATACTTTTTGTATTTTGTAATCATTGTACTTTAACTATAGTGTTACTTACTTTGATTCTGATTTTACATTCAATATGAGATAACCTCAGAAATTATTGTGAAAATCTTTTTTGTTTTGTTTGCTCTGTCAGACCAAAAGATGCCACGTTTGAACTTTTAAGAGCTATTTAACTTTTCAAAAGAGCTGCTGCATTGCCAGTGTTTTATGTTTAAAACCAGTTACTGTCTGCATGCTGACTGATTTTAAGAAAATGCTTCCAAACATTCATTTATAAATAGAGAAATTGCTGTTTGTAGTGTGAGCAGCCATATTGAAATAACATCAATATTGAACTCGGTGTTGAAAAACTTTGTCCAATTTGTTGAATAGGAATTCTGAGTTGGGGAATGTTTTCTTTGACTTTTCTCCAATTGGAAGTTGGAAATTTAGAGTTCCAAATGCAAGTCGAATGCCAGATTAGAAAAAGGTAAGACAAATTGAATAGTTTCCATGGAGGCGTCCATGTAATCTCCCACTTAGTTTAGCTCAAATGCATGATGGTCATAAGTTATGTAATTCTGAGTTACAGCTGCCCAGTTCCAAGGTATAATGAATGCAATGTTATACCCAAACTACACTGTTGAAAATTAAAAAAAAATAACAAAAAACAAAAAACATTTAAACACCCACACAAAATTCAAATGTTACATTAATTTACTCAATTGTATTTTTTAATGCTGGACATTTAAATATTATGGAATCATTTTCTGTTTTAAAGAACAGGTGGATGGATGGATGGATGGATGGATGATACACTGCTTAATATTCAAAGCTGCTTTATATGAATAACTGCGTTGTGTTGAGGATGTTTCTTGCAGCATGCTACCTTTAGGTTTGGCTAATCTCCATGTTCCACTCTGGATGTACGTTCTGATGCAGTGCAGCAGAAACTGTTGACTCAGTGCTCTGAAAACATCAGCAGAACAAAGAGAGGTTGTGTAGTGAACAGCCACAGCTGGAGAGCAGCGAGGACCTCACCAATCCTGATGTTAAAAGTAAACTTCACCAACTCCCAAAACACTCTTATGTAACTGTTTTGATGGGCCGATGGTTTCGGTGATGGTCTGCAGGTCTGTGGAGAATTGTGTTCAGTAACTTATTTCTGCATGTCATGTGAAATACACATTCCATTTTGTGAAAATGTAACACTACAAGTGATACAGAAAAATAATGAGCTGCATGGTCAGAGAGAGAATGAGAGAGGGGGGGAGAGGGAGAGGGAGGGAGAGAGAGAGAGAGAGAGAGAGAGAGAGAGAGAGAGAGAGTTTTCTGGCCATCTCTCCCTTGACAGCTTGTCCTCTAACTTGTTCTGACACTGTGGCTCATTCATGTCACTCATCTCAGCCGCTGGGACAAGATGTGTGTGTACATGTGTGTGTTTGCATGTGTGCGTTTGTGTGTGTGTGTGCGAGAGCTATCTTGGCCTTCTCAGAGTCTGTGTGTGAACACTTGCACATCCCCTCACTTACTGTATGTGCTATAATCTTCATCCAGACTCTGAATCAGCCTCCTCTTCCTCAGCACTCTGACTCACACCTCAAACAGGCTCAAGTCCTTTCCTCACAGTATTTACCCCCACATTCCTTCACTTTTGCTTACATTTCTCACATTCTGGATGTGAAAACAGCTTCGAGACAGAGGTCAGGGAATTGATGGCCACCTGCCGACACTCAGAAACAGGCCTTGAGCTGTGTGGTGAGGGGTGGCAGAGGACTAATTAGTCCTGATTTAGCTCTGAACTAAAAACAGAAACAATCCAATCTGTTCCTAATGTTTGCTAAGACGATCAACACTTCAAAATCCCATAGAAGCAAGTTAATTATTTGGTAATCTCGAGAAATTTTGCAGGATAAATCAAAACATCTGTCACTATGGTAGCAAAAATTAATAGGAGTTCATAACATCTGACCAAAACAAAACACTATATGACCATATAGTGGTGAACAATTAGATTTAAGAGCCTATTTAACTTCATATAATCAATGAATCATTTTCTTTGTTTAAAGAAAGTCTGTCAGTCTGTTTTTCAGGCTGACCAGACACAATGGCTTGTTAAGGATTCTTAACATCGGTCTGTTTCTCAAAATAGTAAATGCCATTTAGTTTTCTTAATTGATGGTCTAGTTTTCAGACTTGCTTCTAGTTAGCTCTAAACTTAAACACAGACTGAATAACCCCTTACTAAAACAAATCAAGATTAATTATTAAAAGAGTCTGATAAGTTAATCTAATGATGTAAAAGATCATTTATAAAATCCTGAATTCTCTTAAAGTAAAATGTTAAGACTTTTTTTCCTCTTTTCATTCCTGTTTTTGCACTCGCATATCTTGGTTATTTAACTGCACAGAAGCAAAACGTGCTCAGAAAGGGTCTAGTCATACGTACTGGTAGGATCCAAATCCACGTAGCTTGCTCGGCCTCACAAGGCAGGCTTTATGGAGCAAGCTGTTACCTTTATCAGTGTGCCAGGGTTTTGGAAATCTATCCAGTTGGGTTTTCTGAATATCAGAGGCTCAGCAGAACAAAGAGCTGCTTCAGAGGAACAGGAAATGACAGTGACAAAGAGAGCCTGTTGATGAGAGCTACAGATCAGTCTTAATGAAAACCACAGTAAAATATCCTGGTGTTGCTATTCAAATAATGCAAACTACTGTACTGCTGCTGCGCATCATATGTGCATATTGTTAATTCATCAGTTCATCATTTCATCTCAATATCTTTAACTGAATCTCCAAGCCTGCAGGCCTGTTGTGCTGGTTTGTTCAGATTGATGCTTAGTAGGATAGGTAGAGATGTTGGAGACTGCTGTATATAGTATATCTAAGGCGAGAAAGTTTTAAAAGGAGTCATTCCACATAAGAAAGTGCAGGGTGGACAGTAACAAATTACAATTATTATAAATCTTGTAAGTGCTTTCCCATACAGCCTACTTCCCTTTTTTGGGTGTTTTACTTTCCTTTAAAGCTGCATTAATCAATGTTTGGACAGTAGGTCCAAAATAATATTGATACAAAGTTCTGACATACAATGCCTTATAAAATTGTTATAACTAACATTCAGTAGACACAGAGCACCATTATTATCCCCAACTGATAAAGCTAAGTCCCACATTTACTCTGCTTTTAGCTCTGTTTTGGTCTCCACCAACTCCTCACAAAAAATATCTAGATCTTTAGCTTATAGATGCTCAACTGTCATCACCACTTAATGACGTCTCTCAGCTGATTGGTGCTGGACAAATAGCATACATTTAGATTACCACAGCTTTTTAAATGACAACAGCTTCCTCTATAGATGCAAACAGAGTTGATAAAAGCAACAAAGATGATATAGTAAATATACAGCTGCCAAATCAAAGCAATGACCTAAAACCATCAAAAATCTCTGCAGAGCTGCAGTTTGGTAATAATTTTTTGTGGGTTTGTCACATTAATTTCCTACCATGACATAGAGTAATTTCATTCAATGTCAAACTATTGATTTATATGGATTAATACAATAAATATAAAGAAAATCAGGAATTATACACTACCCTACAGATACACTCTGATGGCAAAATCAGGTGGATATTCCACAACAGCTGCTTTTTCCTCACAAGCAATATCAATATTTCAGTAATTTACTGGAGTGTGTATCAATATTTCAGTAATTTACTGGAGTGTGATGTTCTCTTTTTCAACCCCTGGTACAATCTGTGATTCAAAATAAGACTCAACCCACCAGCAACTATGAATACAAACCAACACAATACCACAACTACAATTAGATATGGATTAATGTTTTCTGACACTGTTTGTTTTTTTTAACATTAATATTGTACACACATCAAGAAAACAGGCCTACAGTCTCAGTAATTGTATCATTAAGAAAAACTCTTCACTTATGTGATTTAACTCAAATTTCCATGGTTAAAAAATAAGGATTGGGGTTTCATTGTCATTCATTCATTTCATTGTGGGGGTGTGACACTTTCACACTCTTCACACACTCACTCTGTCAGTCTTTTAGAATACATAATTGGTTTTTACTTAACATAATGCCTCTGAAAGTAAAGTGTACACAGGAATAATAAGATCAGGTAACATCCAGTGTGCTGTAAATGACTGCAGACAGACACTTGCCTTATTGCATTTTAAATGTCATGGTCGGCTAACTGAATGTACATGAAGTGCCATTTTGCTTCAGATGCATGAAATGTCACTTCTGTACTTTAACACGAAATGCCAGGTTTATAAGGAGCCTCTGCCTCTTACGTATGTAAAACACAAACACACACCAAAGTGTGAATTCTGCATGGTTAGAATCAATTAAAATAACAAAAGCAGGTGTTCCTCTTGATTATGGACTCAATAACACCCTCTTCCCTTCTCTATCTCTACCTCTCTCTCTCTCTCTCTCTCTCTGTGGACATACACCGTGGAGTGTGGAGGAGGAGAAGGCTGATGATATGCCAAGGGAACAGTAAAAGAGTGAAGCCTTTTTTCCTTGGCTTTAATTATAATTGGAGATATCTGGTGTGTAATTTGTATCTGGGTGGCACCTAAATAAAACTCCTTCCCATCCTCCCACTCCTCACGTTTACACAGAGACATGCTGGACTGCCAGCATCGAGGCGAGGACACAGGTGGTCTTTGATGTTCTCCTTTTTGATTTGGATATTTCTGAAGCTCTGTAATGTAATAATGAATCTGGACTTATGGAGGAGAAATATTAGGCAGAGTCATCCTTATCATTATGCAATCACAACAAAACAGCTGTTTGATGTTATCCAGAGCAGATAGTCATTCCTCTGGTAGCTCAGCCCACCACAGTGCTGCCAGCTCCAGGAAGAACACCGCCCTGACATAGAATGTGGCTGTGCTGCTTTTCATCTGCTCAAAAGTTGTTTTACTTAGACTTCGCTCATTTCTAAGAATGTGTTCTGTATGAAGTTGCATTTGTTTTTTCTACTCTCCTGTACCCTTTAGACTAGAATATTTCCTGTATGACAAATGAGGTCTTTCATTGACATAACTTCTGTGTATCCAGTTTTGGTTCAAGCCAACAAACTGAAACATCCAAGGCAGTTTTGCATAGTGTAGCTTACATTTGCTGAGTTACATTAAATACTGCGACCAGTTTTCTTGTTATACAACAGTAGGTTGGTGTCTGAGCCTCTTTGTTGAAGAAAACTGTGTGTATTCCTTTAAGTAACTAAAATAACAAAAATAAATAAATAAATAGTTTTTTCATTCAAAAGCTTTCTATGCTAGGGTGATGCTAATGTCAGTAAGAAAAGAAGACCCATATTTTTCCTTACAATGTGTAAACAGAATAGCAGAGGCCTGCTTGTACAGCTGAAGTCAGCTGTTATATAGTATGTAAACATACTTAAAATAATAGACGTGTACAAAGATTTACTGTACCAAATATCAAGATGTACTATAAAACTCCTTACATTCATGTCCATCCTATCAGCGTATTTATGTAAATTACCTAAACATATGCATTTGATATCTCTTAAATACTGAAGATACTGTTTGATAAAGTGTTACTTAACTAATGTACTTATGAAACATGCCATAACTTCAGTTTTGTTTATGGTCATCTTGTAAGAACAGGATTTACTTTTGTTGCAAGCTGCAGGAAAGTAGTCGTGTTAACTCTGGACATCTTTTCACACACACTGCCCTTTCCAAACAGTACCAGCAGCTTCAAACCTCCTGCTGACAACGGTAAGCTGTACACAGTTAAAACCTAGTCACCATGCCAAAGAGTACTGTAGGCTCAAACATGGTTAATCCAACTTTCTCTAGACAGAGCATTCATTTACTGCTACATATGTGGTAATATGTGTATTTTGTGTATTTGTTTGCTCGGGGCAGAAAAGTTTTCCTATCAGAGCCTTCAAGACTGATTTTGGCAAATAAAATGAATTCATCAAAGCAGAGTATGACAGCCTTCTCCTTATTCTTTATTCTTCTATGAGTTCCTTTTAGGGAATAAACAAGAAAAAAAAAACATGATGAATGAACCTTTAAGACTAATCTTTTGCCTTTCTTTCCTCTGACATACAGGTCAGGAGAGCTTTAACTCGCGCTCTTTGACCCTGCAGGCCCAGAAGAAAATCCTGAGCAAGATGGCAACCATGGTCGTGGCCAACATGCTGACAGATGACACCAGCAGCGAGATCTTAGACGAGCTCTACAAGGCAAGCCGGGAGTTCACCAAGAGCAAGAAGGAGGCCCACAAGATCATCAAGGACGTCATCAAGATCGCCCTGAAGATTGGCATTCTCTACCGCAACCACCAGTTCAGTCCTGATGAGCTGGACACGGTGGAGCGCTTCAAGAAGAAGATGAACCAGGCGGCCATGACAGCGGTCAGTTTCTATGAGGTGGAGTACACCTTTGATAGGAATATTCTGTCAGAGCTCCTGCTGGAGTGCAGGGACCTGCTTCACACCCTGGTCGAGCAGCACCTGACCGCACGCTCGCATGCACGCATCGATCACGTTTTCAACCATTTTGCCCACGGGGAGTTCCTGACTGAGCTGTACGGTGAGGGAGACGAGTACAGAGTCTCTCTGAGGAAGATTTGCAATGGCATCAACAAACTGCTAGATGAAGGAACGCTTTAACCTTTCACCTCTGACCTCTTTCCCCTCTAGATCACCTCCCTCCGTCTCTTCTTGGTCTTGCCTCTTGCTCCTTCTCTTCTCGCTCTCTGCTGCCTCCTTCCTCTCTTTGGCTTTTTGATGTCGTCTTCCTGTTAATTTGCATCTATTTCCAGGGACCTAGTTGTGTCATCCTGCTGCTGTGGTTCAATGAAGGGATTTTTTTAGACTCTCTTCTCACTCCGTGGATCATTGCTGCACACTGGAACAGGCTCATCATATGCATTACACCGTTCCGAGCCTTTATATTTGTGTACAAATGTGTACTGTAATGGCTAAAAACATCAATAGATTTGAATACGGAAGATAATCAGCAGGCTCTTTTTCAATCAGTAAAGCCAATTTCTGTGAATTCCAGTCAGTTATTTCACTTTTTCGAAGCATTTCACTTAGGAATTGAATTACATGAATATGTTGTAGTGGACTTTTTTCCCTTATTATCAACTTAAGTGAGTGTCATAATATCATTTAAAAGCAATGTTCATAAGAAAGTTAAACCAATCTGTCTACGGTCGCTATTTCCTACCAAATGTGTAAATGTTTGGTCTTTCTGAACCTTTTTCACAGCTCTTTCCTTGATGTTGTGAGATCCAAATAATAAAATGTTAAATTTTAGCTTTGTACAGCATCCCAGATAAAGTCTGGTTAAGCACAATTCCTTAATGCCATATTAGAGACACAGATGTGTCACTGCAAGTTGAAAAATGGGGATTCTACAAATATTTTACATTAATTTGGGAAGATTTGTAATTACAGCTGCACAAAAAAAAAAAAAAAAAAAAAAAAATCAAACATTAAAATGGTTTTGTTTGGATAGGCCTTGAATGGCTTCTCTCTCTCTCTCTCTCTCTCTCTCTCTCTCGTGCGTGCGTGACTGTGTGTGTGCACGCATGCATGTGTTTTTATGTTGTATGAAATCTGCTTGAACAATGTTTGTACATAAGACCTGCTATGACATGATGTGTGTATTATGTATCTGTCGATCTTCTCTACAAGGGTGTAACACTTGTCTTTTATTAAAGATTCCTTATAAACGTGCAGCAAAGTTTATTTCACATTTCTTCTGCCAAAACTTCATCCAATAAACTGGGAAAATCAAGTTTCAGGAAGGTTTGGATGGTTCCTTCTTTTTGACATTCATTATTACATTTTCTGGCATGTTTCACTGTGTTCTTAGGCAAACTGTCCAGGGAAACAAAACTTTTCCCTGCTTGTCATGCTCCTAAACAAACCAGCTGCCACTGTATTCAGTTATATATACAATAATAATACCTCAAATTCACTGAGAGAGTAATAAGTAAAGCGAGTGCTGCACAGTTTTTGAAGGGGAAGGGCCATCACAGCAGAAAATACTGACAGTTGTTTCAGATCTGGAAACAAATGGTGCATTAAGCTACTGGTTTCCTTCAGGCAAACATTTGCCAACATGGTTGGAAATGAGCAGGAAAACCAGTGATTTGTCATTTTTGGTCCATTAGATGCCCTCTGGTTTTATTCTGCTTCCCAGTCCAGGAAAGCATATTACTGGTGGCTTGGTGTGACTCCAGCTAACTCGCTGTGGTTGTTTGACAGGCGATGGAGAAGAAGTCCAGTATAATGTCTCTACCTTCTTGCACAAACATATAAAACAGACAGACCACCCACCTATTGAGTACCCACTCTCACTCACACAGCCACTCAGCCGTTAAGCAGACACACACACACACACACACACGCACACATCATGCCAGCTATGTGGTTATAGTCTCATTAAAATGTCCATGCTTTGAAAGAACAGTGATGTTCATGTTATAGCTATAAACTTCCTTTGACTCTTTTGTCCTTTCTTCTTTTTGCTTCCTCCCTTTTGGCCAAAATCTGCAGCCAATTCTAGCTTCTTAAATCAAACTAATGTCTGAATACTGGAGACATCAGAAAGAGAGGGAAGGAGGGAGGGAGGGAGGGAGGGAGAGAGAGAGAGAGAGAGAGAGAGAGAGAGAGGGAGAAGGAAAGAGTGAGAAAAAACAGAATACATACTCTAACCAATAATACACTTCAACGTGTACTGATAATCAAAAAGGCAGAGTCCTTTATTTTCTGTATTTGTTCTACTTTAGGACACCTCAGAGTGTATTAGTGTGATTACACCACGTCCAGTTATGACAGGAAATGAGAAAAACTGTCAAAATTGTCATCCACTTTTAAAAGTTTTTTGTGGTCACTTTAGCTCATGTTTCAGCACATTTCACATCTGAGAATTGAATGGTATGGTAGAATGAACCAAAAATACAAAAGTACATTGTTGCTATGGTTACCTTCAGTTGAATGTACCTTACAGTTAGACCTGTAATTATATTTTATGTACAGACATGTGCATGTGCAACACATACACACACACACACATTACATTTGTACTTTTGTCTTTTTAACAACAATGTGCACATCTTTTTTCCTTTTTATTTTTTTACTCGACCCTGACAATCCCTAGAATTCATCATTTCTCCTCAGGAATGTTTTACACAGTGAGACAAGAAAAACGTGGAACTGCAGGTTTACTGACTGTTTTATGAAGCTGTAGTCTGGGAGTGTTCTCTACTGTATCAGAATGAACCGAATGACTGGCTGATATCCAATATTTAATAAAAGACAGTATTGGCTCAATATATATGCAAGACAAAATGATCAGTCAAACCCTACAAACACCTCACCTAACACTTAAACAAAACAAGAATGCTTTCATTATAGTGTTAAATTAAACTCAATTTGAATCTAACAAATACAGCACACACACACACAACACAAAGAGTTGATGGATTGAAGACTGACTGATTGTTTAACAAGCTCACAGGAGACACTTAAAGATGAAGAACAAGCCAACAGCATCTTCACTGAATGTCAGCAGCTAACAAAGTAGCCTAATGGCTAATCACTGTCCAAGAATCTGTGAGGTCACAAGTTTGATCCTCACTGCACCTCCCGAGGGCTCCAAGGTGCCCTCCAAGGAGCATCACAGGGAACTGCTACTGGCTCTCTGAGGTAAAATGCAAAAATTCCCACAGCAATGGAAGTGGCAGTATGACACTCAGAGGCATATTACCCACAATACATTGTGTTTTACCCAATTTGCATGAAAAGGCTTAACAAAATAATGGATTTTCTTGTTATTTGAGCATTAATCTTAAAAGATTATCTTTTTCTAGTTCCCTGTAACTTCTACATCTTCTCCTTCCTAAAGCGACACATAGGAAAGTGGACACTACTGACCTCTAGTGGTGGAGTGACAAAAATACTACAGTGAGGCGATGCTGTCACAAGTCACAAGTAAGTAGTTTGAGAATAATCAAGGTTTATCAAGGGTTTTGCATCATGTTCTGACTTTTTTTTGTGGAGATTACTGTTCAATGGAAGTGAACAGTAATCATAGCAAATCATAGCAAAGCACAGCAAAGAAGCTGCTGTTGTTGTTGCTGTTGGGGTGAGTGTATGTGTGTGTGTGTGTGTNTGTGTGTGTGTGTGTGTGTGTGTGTGTGTGTGTGTGTGTGTGTGTGTGTATACACATATAAGTTTGAGGCCACCCCCAGATTTAAAAAAAACAAAAAATCATCAATTAACTGTTTGTTTTACAATTTATCATACAGGAAATGACAAAAATTTATAAAATAAATGTAAATAATTAATTTTCAAGAAGAATTTGTCAACAAGAGCACATTATGTACACTTTGGCTTAAAAAATTATTTTTAATGAAGGCATGCCCAGTCTGTATTAGTGCACTGGCACTCCAGTTTTGTTCCAACTCCCTTGCCCATAGCCTGCTGTCTGCCTTCTCCCAGATCATTTTGTGATGAACTTGCTACACAGTTTGGTTATGCTATTGGTCTGCAAGCACCCCATGTAAAACTTTGGGGTGGTTCAGAAATGCTGTGGGGGTGTTTTGGGGGAGAGAGAGCTGGAGATCTGCTCCAGGTTAAAGAAATTATGAAGAAAGAGAATTATCATTCCATCCTCAAAGACACATGATTCCATCTGGTTTACAAATTATTGGTCAAAATGTCATTCTTCGACAGGACAATGATCCAAAATCTGTATGTTCAAGTGAAAAACACAAACAGAGAAAGCATCAAATAGGATCTAGTCACACAAGACTGGTGACCAAAGATAACCATCAAAATGAAAATATGGCTTGAGATGCCTGCACAAAGGGCTGTCTATGCAAAATAACCACAGGATGGCTTGTAAACGCTTAACGAATGGAGTGGCTATTGCATAATGTTTGAAAAGGCTACAGATAGATAACATATGCTTGCTCCCACTGAATTCCTTCTAAAGTTGATCCTAAGGTCATAACTTCAGCCTTTGAAGTCTTTCAACACTTTGCTGTTGGGTTCAAAATAAAGAGGAAAGTCATAATCACTTGCTCCATCTCTGCTGTCTTCTCTGGAGATGAGCTCTGTTTAGATATTCCCAATAGAAAGATGATCAGAGAGCCATTATAGTGCAAGCCAAAGAAAAAGACAAATAAATATCATGTCAACAACACTTCCCACCACCAGAAACTCACAAGTGTACACAAAGCTAGTGATGATCTATTAAATCTGGTTTGCTGAAATGTGACTGGATCATCGATTGAATATTTTTGATTTGTCAATTGGGTAATTATATATCATTAAATAATACTTATCAGAAATGTAGCTATAATTTGAACTCAATTGTTTAGTTTAGTGAATTACTCTTAATATTCTCCTAAATATATTTAAATATCACAACATTTTTTTGATGAAGATTCTTTAAACCTGTATCTTTAAACATGTATGTATAGGATTTTCAGGGGTTTTCACATATTGGAGCCTATTAACTGTGCAACTCTATATATGCTGTGTATACATACACACACACACACACACACACAGCATATATAGAGTTGCACATTTAAAAAACACAGGGTGGTGCTATATTCTTTTCATAGATCCTGCTAGTTTGATGATTAGACACACTCATAGACCATCCATCCATCCATTTTCTATACCCATTTGTCCTGTTAAGGGACACTCATAGACCAATAATGTTTATTACTGAAACTGAAAATGATACCTTAAATATTTGTAAACATTTTTTTTTTTTTTTACATATTAGTGTCTGAATATAAAGCTCCAATATATGAAAACCCTGAATTAGCTGACAATGAACCCTGGAAAATCTTGACTGAGATGGGAAAACATATTAAAGCCACACCAAACTGAACCAAACCAAAACTGGCATAAATGGAAACTAACAAATCACACAGAACCACATTCCCTACATGGTTGTTCAGTTAAGCAATTGGAAGGGAAATGAGATTTTAAAATATCTGACAGTCTGGGGTGAAAGAGGAGCAAAAATGAGCAACATTTGAAGGGGAAATTATGTGGATAATTCCCATTGCAACGAAGCAAACAATTAAAAGCCAAACTAGCAAACTAATTGTTTACAAGATTTTTTTTTTTTTTTTTTTNTTTTTTTTTTTTTTTTTATTGGTATCTGAGGTCATTAACTTCCTGTGAATATTTTGGGGTGGAAGCTGAAATAAACTGTTATGTTCCCATGGAAGAAATAACTTCTGTTTATATGTTGGCATTTTGTCAATATACTGCTGGTAGCAACAAAGAAAAGCAAGTATTTAAATGAAAAAGGCAAGCGAGAGAGAGAGAGAGAGAGAGAGAAAGAGAGAGAGAGAGAGAGAGAGAAAGAGAGAGAGAGAGAGAGAGAGTAATTAAAGTCAATACACACTAGATGTCAGTAGAGACTCACATTTTGCAGTTAGGAGACAACGAGAATTGAAATATGAGGGTTATTGAGTTGGTTGGTATTAAAATATAATCACATAAATTCCACGTAAAGTTTGTGCTGGGGAAGAACCACAGAATCCTCCTCTGCTGGTCACTTTTGAGATGTTAGTGGTGGAAAAAGTACTCAGATCCTTTAGTTACAAAACCATAACAGAAAAATACCTAAGTACTTCTAAAAGTCCTGCATTCAGAATCTCATCTGAGTAAAAGTAGATGCGTAGGAACTGTATAATATACTCAATCATCAAAAGTAGTATTGGCATTTATTTTCATAATTCTATTATTGCATCTAAGCAGTATGGTAATGTGGCACAGTTTGACTACTAAGGTGTCATGTTATTATTTGGATTTTTTTTCTGCTTTTAGATCAGTTGAAGGATAAGGTTAAGAAAATTAACTGAGCTCTTTCCTTTTCTAAACCTGTTTAATTCATGTCTAAAATGTATTTATTGTCTTCACGCTGTAAAGAAGATGTTTTTCAGACTTCCTGTTTTTTCAGACTTTTTGGTCATATAATATTTTCACCCCACACAAACTATATTTTAAGCGCATCGTGTTGAATGTAACATCTAAAAATGTATCAATAATGAGAATTCTCCAAAATTATACAGCATAATTCCTGAGAGTCTGAAAAAAATTGTCTCAAAATCTGGAAACTCTGTAACCAAATAATGAAAATCTGAGAAATCTGGAGATATAAGGATTTTCAAACAAAGATGGACCTGTTGTTTGGGAAAACTCACACCTCCACTGTTGGGCACAGGTTGAGAAAAATGCTGAACCTCTTTTCCTTTCTAAAACTCTCTGTGTAATATCAAAATGTTTTGTGTCACTGAGCTAAACAAAGATTTTACCAGACAACAGCAGCATTTGATACGCATATCTCATCTTAAAGCTAAAGTCTTTCAGATGCTGTCAGATGTACGTAGTGAGTAAAAAATTATCACACTAACATACCGGTCCGTGACCTCAAATTTGTACAATACTTGATTAAATGTACTTTGTTACTTACTGCTTTTTTTTGTCACAGCTTGAAAACAGCATTGAGAAACAGCTACAGGATTTTCTTTGGCTGTGTCCTTTGATGTGACTGAGTATTTGATAGGCCTTCGTGCTCTCAGACTGCTGAGGTAAGCAGAGGACAGAAAGTACAGAAATCCACAGAGGGAGGCACATATCTCAGAAATGGGGCCAAACTGTGGGGTTTATCTATAATGCACTATATTGCATAAGATTAAATATTAATGCCAAATTATAATATTAAATACTACTTGGAACTACTGTGGCATTAGTAGTAAAAAAAAAAAAAAAAAAGAAGAATGGGCTTTTTTTTCTCCAACATATAAAGCTGCTATTCATGAGACGAATGTTTTCATAAACATCTTACGTACATAAATAATGTAATCCTATAAATATTTGTCAGCATTATATCCTGAGATTATGATTTTTATTTTTGTTCTGTTCCCTGTGCAGGATATAAAGGGTATAACAAAAACTGTTTAATATGTTCAATTCAATTTGACAGCAAGTTTTGAGACGATGTATTATTGTTATATCAAACTTCATTATATCGTAAGGTGTTCCTCTTATTTTGTCTACGCTATGTGTCAGCCTGTGAAAACAGTTTAAGATGTCTCCATTGTTCATCTTATATTTTCTATGCTGGATCCTCTCTTAACAGACCCTGATAAGAATGGAGGCTATCATTAAGCTAACAGTGATCAGGTCAGGTTTTTCAGTTCAGGTATTAATAGAATAACCTGACTGGAAACTTAGAACTTATTATAATGTTTGTTAACTGAATGATCAGGTGATGATGGTCAGGTGTCTCTCATTTTGTTGCTGGCCTTCTTGAACCGAAATTTCACAACAGAGATGAATCTAATGTCTGTGGGGGCTCCAGGCAAAAAAAAAAAAAAAAANAAAAAAAAAAAAAAAAGAATGTTTGGGACCCTTTGGACTATTTTTTCCCCAGATGACATTCATAACATTACCTTACCTCAAAGTTAGTGATGTGACGGAGGGTCTTCTGTGGTTGAGTGGGTAAGTGGTGTGTAGTCTTGGTGTGTAGCATCATGTGCAGGTGATGGTGTTTGTGGACACTGAGCTGATGCGGTGGACGTTGATGGAACTGCTTGAAAAAAGAAAAAAAACACATATGAACAAACAGAGAGAGAGAGAGAGAGAGAATAAAAGGTGTGTTGTGTTGTGTCACTATTAATACCATTAGGATGACCTGAATTCATAGCAAAGTAAATAACAAATAACATTAAGGATATATTGGCACATACAGTGGGGGTCCAAAAGTCTGAGACCACTGTGAAAATGCTTCTATTTTGCTTTTTTTTTTTTTATTTAATACAACATTTTTCATTACAAATGATAATATCATCTTAACAATTTGAGTGAAAAGTTGAACCTTTGAAAAATATACATAAATGTCAGAATATCTTAGTATTTGGTATGCCCCCTTTTACTGTAATGACAGCATCACTCCAGCTGGCATGGACTACACAAGTTTGTAAAAACCTGATGACCCAAGTTATCCCAGCATGATCTGACAATGTTCCAAAGAGCTTCTTGTGATGTCAGACTTTCTGATTATTTCCAGATTTACATGGAAAACATCATAGATTTTCAATGTGGCCCTCAGACTTTTGGACTCCACTGTAGATTTAGACAAAATACCAGCTCAAACAACCACTGTTAGCTTGCTAAAACAAATATCCAGCAACTAGCAAATTCAACTAACTGGTAAAATGAGTCCTCTACAACGACGTTCACTGTTAGCTTAGTCAGGTGGCTAGCCTAGCTTAGCTACCTCACTAACAGTTAACAATGTCAAGTTAGCTAATGTTACATAGGGAAATATTACTCCAAACCGTTTGACAAACAATTCATCTTGTTGTGTGCCAAAATAAAGCTGAGTGAACTAGCTAAGCTAGCTAGCTACGGTAGACTGGACTCCATTCTACATTTATTTGTCATAATTATCACTTACTTCTGTCCTGCTTCTTCTTTTCCTCTTCTTCTTGTTTCTCTTTTCTCTTTTTTGAAACCTGAGAGATAAGCCATCTTCATTCGTCAGTTCTTGTCAGTTCGTCACGTGTTGATTCAAACTTCTGCACTTCCGACACCTCAATAAAGTTTTGGAAAAAAAAACAAAAAACAATTCTGGCGCTAATAACGCCGTGGGACTATGTTTGAGTGGTTTCTGCCGAATACAAACTGTTCATCGCCTATCGAACATTTAAGAGGGGTCCCGCATTGTCAATGCTGGAGGACAAATGGACTTTGCTCGGTCGGGGGCCCCTCAAGCTCGGGGCCCCAGGCAAGCTACCTGTACTGTTAATGTTTCATGTAGCCTATGGTGATACGCTGTTATCCAATAATATTTTTCTATCATAATATATCGTAATATTGGACAGTAGCCTATCGTAATATTGTTTCTTGTTTCTCATATAGTATACATAGTAAAGCATTGAGTCATGTTAAATTGTACAGAACTTATAAAACAAAAGCAGAACTCAAAGTGACAGACAGACATTCTCTCTCTCTCTCTCTCTCTCTCTCTCTCTCTCTCTCTCTCTCTCTCTTTCGCACGCTCGCAAGCACTCTCGGTGAAAAGAGTTTATTGTCAGCATTACTGCTAGAATAAGTCTAATACAGAGAGGGAAGTATCAATGTGAAGTGTACATTTCAGTTTTCATGTTGTGGTTATATTAATCCATGTTAGCCAGTGATGTGATTCCTGTGAGAGGAATGTCCAACCAATGACGAGATGTATTTTAATCTGAGACATAAGGCTTTCATGAGCCAGAGGATTAACGGTGACATGCCACATCATCTAAATCATAACGCCTAATTCTGCCACTTGTTTATTGCGTCCTAGCCTGATGAGTCCCCACTCAACATCCTCCCTCCTCCCTGAGATATTAAATGACATGTAAATGCTGTTGTAAATCACAAAGTTTCATGATGGCATGTGATTTAGCTCAGATTTAATGAAATTTGATGGAACTTGAAATTGCTTCTCCTGCAGAAGAGCATCAAAACGATTATTCTTCTACAGTCTCTCCTTGGGCTATAAGGAATTAAACAGCTGGGAAATTAAAGTACTTCATTTTGGGAAATTCAGGCTTGGATTTTCCAGTGGCCTATTATTGAATAGGCCACTGGAAACTGAAACCAATAAAACCTGCCAAATTAAGAGTGGTGCAGACCTACATCTAATTAGCAATACATCAAACAAGTGACCATAAAACTAGGCTAATATATCTTCCCTTTATTTATGTGTCTAACCTAATTGTTCGCTGATTTAATAGTAGTTTGTATTGACTAGCGACAGATGTACTACCATGACGCAGGTTGTGCCTGACGCACGAAATGGGCGGATATTGTGTGTGATCGCTGCAAAAAAAAAAAAAAAAAAAAATCTCAGCAATTTGTTTAGCCTCATCGTCCCTGTCAGAAAGAAAATCTTATACGTTTAAAGTTACTAAAAGGAAATAACATCAATTTTAACTGGTTCAATGCGGTTTGGGAATTATTCTCCAGGACTTTAGAAAAGGGGGCCAGAATAGATTAATTGCGCCACATCCGCACAAAATTTAGTTTAAGAGAATCTTAAATGTCTGCTAAAAATAAAATATAAAAATAAATGAATAATATTTAAAAAAAACAAAAAAAACAAAAACAAACCATGAAATCCTGTTGATAACTTTATTCACTGATCATAGAGGGAAATAACAGTTTTAGACACCATCAGTTTAGATGCTTTGCAAGATGGTCACTTTTTGCAGTGTTCTCCTCCTCCTCCTCCTCCTCCTCCTCCTCCTCCTCCTCTGTGGAGACGGAGGGGGCAGGTCCTGTTGTAGTGGCTCTATTACTGCCTTGGCAGGTGATGCTGTAGCTCACACGGGGCTTCAGAAGTAACAACGAACCTCCCTGCTTATCTGCTTATAATTATCGAGGGCGACCTGGTTTCAGCACCGCGGCTCGTTAAACAGCTCCAGCACGCAGCGGGGATTTGGTCCGCCCCTACGCGCCCGGTGAGTCTCACAGAGCGGCTACACAGGACGCAGCTTCCGCGGCACTTTCAGCACCAGCGGCTCGGAGCTGTCCACACATTCAGCACTTTTCTTGTGGGGAGATCCAGACAGCAGAAAGGAGACAGCCAGGGGGATCTCTTCCTCTTGGACACTGGAAGACAACTGATATCAGGATGGCGTCAAAACACGCTGGCTGTTTCATTCTTTTCCAGCTTCTAGCCCTGAATGCGGTGAGCCAGATATCTGCTTTCCCCTCGCCGACAGCCTCAGTGGACGGTGAGTTGTTCAACGCTTCCAAACTGTACGCGATAGTTAAGACCTCCAGTAGTCCTTTAATATATTTCAAAATGATACTGCACAAAAAGCTGTTACTGAAAGCACAACAGCATAAATAACATAAAAAATATATAATAAAGTGCAATAAGGTTCAGCATGAAACCTTACACTATAACATAAAAATACTACTATAAACTCATAATTGACTATCATAGGCTGCCTTAAGGGTTATAAAAATAAATGTGATTAAAGTGAGGTGATGTGAGATTTAAACAAAACTGGGTCATATGGCGTATAGGCATTGTAAAAAGATTAAAAGTATTTCATAGCGATTTTTGGTCATGTTGGAATTAGCTGCGTAATGTTTTGAAGGTGTTTCTCGTTCATTCCAGCTGTAGAGCTGTTTGATAGCAGAATAAAGCAAAGACAAAGCCTGTAAAGTTCAGCTCCAGCTCAGCAGTGACTGCCGAGGTTTTGACGCCGCCTGGTCTCATGTTAAGGCCTTCTGTGGTCTATTTTCGCTGTAGTTTAATCTTTTGGTTGGTAATCCGATTAAGGTCTGCCTCTGCGGGCTCCAGGGAAGCAATCACATTGGTGTTTATTGGAACTAAACGATATGTTAAAAAAAAAAAACAAAAAAAAAACNAAAAACAAAAAAAAAACACTTCAATAACCCACCAAAATGAAAAATTGTGATTTAATAAAATTAACCAAAAAGACAAATATGTTACATTTCTTAAAGGCTATAATTAATCTCTGCAGATTATACAAAGCCTGTCTGATTATTAACAATGTTTAACAGTCCCAAGTTGAGTGACTATATGTTGTTTTTCTTCTGTAGATAAAACTCTGTATAACAGACAGCTGACAGAAGAAAGACCACTACAAGAACAGGTAAGATCCTTCCTTCATGTTGTTTGGCCAGTTTTCCTATTCAGTATTTGGACAAATGGGTTTTATGGCCATTTGTCAAACAAGCAAGGTATTAGAGCAGCAAACATTATTAATTAGATCTTATCCTGAATGGAAATGATTTTGTCATTTCCCCAGATTGCTGAGGCAGACAGCGTGAAGACAGCAGTACAGTCAGCTGGTAAGAGGAAACTCCACTGTCAATTTATTTCCGCTTGCAAAGTGGATTCACGTTGCAGCATTTCCAGTAAAACATGCTGAGAATTATGTAGCTCTCATAACAACACAGGGTCAGAACCGTAACTGGATGTGGGATGAACTCATCTTTTTCTTCTTGGTTTTTAAATTTGTGCAATTCTCCAGTTTAATTATTGTTCTGCTACCATTCAGAGAGCAACCCCACTGCCTCCAAGGACACAGAGGGGTCAGAGCAGGACCATGATGACTTCACCGTGTTAAAATCACTGGCTGAAAACCAGAAATCAAAGGAGGCCAATGACATGCCAGTCAAGGAAAGTCAGAGGGAGGCACAGTACATTCCAGATGAATCAGATTCCACCAAGAGCCGCCGTCTGGCTGAGGACTACGACTCCACAAAGAATGGAATGGACTATGACAAGTACCAAGGTACTTGCTCTGTATTTGTAAACGTGCAGTAGATGAGCTGCTGACCTCTGACACATGATGAGGCTGTTGGGTCTGAGCCAGTCTGCCTGCCTGATCTTTGCTCTGTCGCCAAGGGCAGGCCTCGTGCCATGTGCCTCTGACACTGGCAGGCCACCAGGCAGACTTTTTCTGGGAAAGGAAAGATGGAAAGACAGACAGAAAGAGAGAGAGAGAGAGAAAGAACCTCTTCTTAGTTTCTTCTTACCTGAAAATCCGCAACTATTCAACATGTCTTAGTAATCTATAATTAACTTAACAGCTGCTCCAAAATGATATATATGATTCTCCTGTCATCACAGGAGATAAAATTGATTTTTTCTTAACTGATATTTGTGAGTTCCTTTAAAATCTTTATTCCCAATATATCTCATTAGATCAGCATATTTCCCTGTATAGACATGTAATTTTATATCTTCTTTAATCATCAGCATAATGCACGGTCCCTAAGCTCAGGTGACTTAGATACAAAGTGCTGAGTGCTACAGCTCATCGATTCCTGCTGCCGGTCCAGCTATGACAAGCTCTTCAGGTTACATTACGTCTAAATTTGGCTGCACAACCTGACTTTCATTTCTTATTTTCTAGAGTGAGCCAGAAATAAACCTGGTATTTGAAGGTGATGATTCAACCAGGCAAAAGTTTTCTGGCTTTGCTAAAAATTTGTTGTTGTGCAATTTGGAGAGCAGCAGTTTTAGAGATAGTTACATAAGAGTCAAGCTGCAACAATTACACAGTTTTTGACCAGTAACACAGATAGAGAGGAGAGGAGAGGAGAGGAGAGGAGAGGAGAGGAGAGGAGAGACTGAATCTTTAATAACTGACAGNGAGGAGAGGAGAGGAGAGGAGAGGAGAGGAGAGACTGAATCTTTAATAACTGACAGCTGTTTGTTCCACCTACTGAGAGGCAAGCTTTTATTGCAGCAGAAGTCTAGATTTGACATTTTTGCATAGACACGACACAACAAAGACACTAAAGTATGAGAAACGTCTCCAGAATTAAACTTGGCTTTACGCTTGCTTTAGTACAAGTCTCATGTTACAACAATGTAACCATATTTAGAAATAAATAGATCATACATATAGCTTCTCTATTCTCAGATGACCCAGAGAGCTTCCATCAGGTGGATGGCACTCCACTGACTGCAGAGGACATTGTCCAGAAGATCGCAAACAAAATCTATGAGGAGGATGACAGAGGAGTGTTCGACAGGATCGTCTCCAAACTGCTCAAACTAGGGCTGGTAGGTTGTGAGTTTGTAGCATCATGTGGAGTTTTGAGTTGACATCACATGTGTGACATTTGCTCAACGGGAGCTGCCACTCTGCACTCCCTTTCCTCACCAGGAGAGGAATACATCTGTGAATTATGTACTGTTCCCTGTAGAAAAATCAATTTTGGATGTGAATTCATTTTTGGCACTCATCAAGTGGACTCTTCTATTACCCTTAGAATGATCTTTCAGTGACAGTGTTCAATATAATATCTAAGATGGTTGGATTTACAGTCAATATTTGCTATTCTGCCACATCTTGCGGCACATTTTGCTGTTACAGAAAGTCCTTCTCAGTTCTTTCTCTCTCCCTCTGTAGATCACAGATAGTCAAGCAGACACTCTTGAATACCAAGTAGCTGAAGCGCTCCAAGATCTCATCACCAAAAATGCCAAGAATAATGAGGTTGAGGACATTGATGCTGATGATGGAGCAACAAAGGGAGAGCAAAATGACCAGAAGGTAAACCCTGTAAAGAATTTATGATGCTGATAGTGACATGATATCTAAGAAGGACAAAATAATGACAAAAACTACTGTTTTGTCTGCTTTTCCAGGACACGTGGGAGTCTCCCAGGCGCCGATACAATGAGGATGAGGAAGTGGAAGATGAAGATGAGGACAGGGATGCAGAAGAAGAGGAGGATGACACAGCAGACAACACCTGGGAAAGAGATACTGAAAAGGGCAATGAGGTGAACCCTGATGACGGGCTCCAGGACTTGCAGTACTTCCCTAACTTCTACCGCTTGCTCAAGAGTCTTGACTCAGGTGAACAAAGACAAGGATATCCGTAGACTTTAGAGCTACAATCACCTTTCCGTCTTTTTCAAGAGGTCTGTGGTGGATATTCCGGTCAGGAAGGAAGGAGTAAACAGTTGTTGACATTGGTTGTGAAGCTGATCTGAGTCTTGAGAGTTTTTCCTCATCGTCTTAGAGGGCTTGGGCTGGGCCGGGAACCATTAATGTGTAGGCCTGTAAAACCCTTTGAGACATTGCATGTGATATTGGGCTGTGCAAATAAATTTGACTTGACTTGATTTCATGTGCTATGCCTTTGCAGAACACGACGTTCCAGAGAGAGAGACTTTGATCACCATCATGAAGACGCTGATTGACTTTGTGAAAATGATGGTGAAGTACGGCACAATCACACCAGAGGAGGGCGTGTCCTATCTGGGTAAGACGTAAAGCAGTAGCACCGTTTATTTATAGCTGGGTACATTCATTGCTAGAACCTAAGGCCCAAGACTTTAAAGACCTCATTACCTTTATGATAAATGACATGTACATACAGTATGCTTCAATGGCACATGAGAGATGGCCTTACCCATCCATCAGATTAGCTGTATCTATCTATCTTTATGTTTGATGTGTGCTTTTTTCTTGTTTTGTACATTTGCACAGCCGAGTTTCCTAGCAGCCAGTGCAGTGGAGTGTGAAGCCTGTTCAGAGAGATTAGTTCAGGGACAACCTGTAATCAGGCTGCTTTTTATGGTTGGTCATCACATCTGCAGTCAGTGGAAAGGTCATTCACCTATAAGGGACATCTGTCATCTCTCTCTCTCTCTCTCTCTCTCTCTCTCTCTCTCTCTCTCTCTCTCTCTCTCTCTGAGCCTCAGTGAGCTCCAAACCCAACAGTGACATCAAATCACCAACGAATTTTAGAAAAATCAATGCTGTTTGCTTTGCTAAAGGGAGTTTAGTTGCTTTAAAATTAGCTTGCTGTAGACAGTTTTTACATAGGCTTCTTCCACACTGATTGAGTAATCAAGTGGTTCTCAAACTGTGGTATGTGTATCACTGGCAGTACTTGAAGTGGCCCCTGGTGGTATATTAGATGACTATGGAAATTTCTACAGAATATCAAAGCACTATGGAAAATCTATTAGTGGCATATTATTCACAAATAAAATGGTTTTCATTAAGAAAGAGAAAAATACATATTCTTTTGCTATATATACATATAATTTTGCTTAATAACCACATATGTGTAAATATACACACACATCAACATTTTACCTATTAAGTGCTGTGAATCTGAATCAAAATCAACTCATCAACTGCTAAGAGCCACTAGTTGACACTGTGAGCAACAGCTAAATACTAGCTTAAATCTCCAGTATCTAAATAGAATATTTTTACAGTGTATATAAATTATTCTGCCATAAGAACTGTAATAATGAATTAAAACCCTGGCTGACATATGCAGGCTGTAAAGGGATTAATCAATACTCCTTCAAGTGACCCCCCTCTGTGCAGTAAATGGGCTGTCCAGCTACACTACATCAGAGGAAATGAACACTCCTGATCAACCAACAACAGGCATATACTATTACACAAGATGTGCGTTTCCAAGGAAACCAATAGGTTTTTTTTTTTTTTTTTTTTGGTGTGTGTCGCAAGAAGATAATAGGATGGAAATGCAGCATTGCCTAGCAACATGTTATTGTCCTCCTCCCACCCCTACCCCCACCCCCNATCCAGGCACTGAGAGAGAGAGAGAGAGAGAGAGATGGATGTAGAGGAGGAAAGTGGGAGGAGAGCAGGGTGGGAGAAAAGACAGTGTGTGTGTGTGTGCATAAGTGTATGTGTGTGAACATAAGAGAATAGGTTTCCATGTGCCACAGGTGGGAGGAAGTTTGTACACAGAGAAAGCACCAGGGAAAGTGGGATGTTAGATAATATAAAAGGAAGATGAAGAGAAAATGAAATGAGAGTGGAAACTGTTACTCCGCTTTCTTACCCTCTCGGTCAGAATCAGACGGTCTTCCCCTCCAGCATGTACTGTCCATGACAGTACTTGATTAAATGATGAATGAATAAAAGCCTACAAACTGTATTGCATAACCCATACTGAACATGAACCCATTGAGTTACAAATGCACTGCTAAGGAACTTGATATCAATGATAAAATTCCAGATAACCTCTGGAATTTGTGTATCTACAGAATAAGTACAATACTTCCTCAGTGTGTATATATAATGATTTGTAATAAATATACCTCTTTGTTAATCCAGAAACCTGCCACTTTGGGCTAAATGAATTAGTTGTGTCATACTTGCTGCTTGCTTAATTGCTAATAGCGAATTCATTGTAATCATTGGGATAACAAACCCTGAAGAGAATTTCACAATCTCAGTGAAATTAGATTCTTTCGGTCATTTTGGCCCCCTGGGTTGTTTATGGTTTTATATGCAAAAGCATAATAAACCTCCATCTTTTGCATTATTAGATATTCATAAATCTTGAATTAGTTACAAAGAGTGAATTTATGGTTTGTTTGTTTTTTATTAGACTTATTCTTTATTTACTGAATATGTTGATAAATTATCTCTGAAATGGCTATTTTGATAGTATGTACATGATATTTGCAAACATTATTGGATAAATAATGCACTTGTCGTGACTATAATGTATGTTACACAGGTGTATGTGTGTAAATATTTTGCATATTATTTGTGTATATTTTAATACAGCAATTCATTTTTAATAACCTGTGTTGAAGCAAGGAAGGCTGAAATAAGGAAGCAATATCCTAATTATTATTATTATTTTATTTATTTTTTTGCTGCTGTTTAATCTAAAATATATGAATAGACTTTTAAAAGCAAGGCTAGTGCAATAAAGAAAGAGTAAACTTGGCTTTTTCCATTTTTATTTATTATCATCATCATTAACTCCTACTACTTTTCACTCACTCTGTATGATAATCATGCTCTGAGTCAAGGCGGAGCAGCATGGGACTTTCACTTGGTTAAGTGCCTGTTGTAGCGACATCAGTTAATTTAGCTGACAACACGATGATGATTAAATCTAAAATAAATGTCTGGCCTTTTCCCCTCACCTCCAGAAAACCTGGATGCCATGATAGCCATGCAAACCAAGAACAAGCTGGGCAAGTCTCTGGGACCGCCTGATTTTACTGGATCAAATGGTAAACAGTTCTCCTCCAGAATCATTAAAATGTTAGATAACTCCACCCAGTGGAATAGATGTTTTAATTTGATTTTGATCTGACAGTAGAATCTGGGGAGCTGCAGAGTTTTTATTGTGTGATTATCGTTATTACCACTTAACTAGATGGGAAAGGATTTTTCTTCAGAATTTCCAAATGGGAAATTTTAGATATCTTAGGATCACCATATTTCCTGTTCATGACAAAACAGTACAAAAAGCTAGAAACTATAGAAAAAAAGCTAAAGAAACTGAACTGTTGAAAACTTACAGTATGTCTGCCAGAAGATTAATTGCACTATTTTAATCCTTCCCTTTCCATCAACTACAGGTTATTAGGATACATGTTTCGAGTTGTGCAGGGAAGCAAGAGATAAGATACTCTTAGGTAGAGGCAGGAATTGTGGGTTTAAACCCTCAACTACCATTAACTCAGTTTTACGTTCTTATATTTGTCATTCACCCACCTAAAAAAATGGATTGACTTTTCTAATTGTTGTTTCTACTCTTTCCTCGCTTTAGGAAAAAACTTGGATGAGGAGGACAACACCAAAGCAGAGGCCGCTAAGATGCAGAAGGAGTATGAAAACCTGAAAGACTCAACCAAGGAGGAGCAGCCACCAACTGAGACCAGTTAGTCCGCTCAACATTCTCAGCCGTAGAGCAGCTGTCCCTCCCACCCCACGATAAACTGTTGTGCTTCCATAAATGACACAAAACGTGATATTAGCTTTTTGTTTTGTGATTTTTAGATGAAATATGAAATTTTACCTTTTAACCCCTAAAAAGGCTAAACTACAATATGTGCCTGCCTTGTTAACTGAATGACTCTGTATTTTGCATTATGGTTTCCCTGTCTTGTTATGTGTTAAATGTGCAAAATAAATGAAGAACTCTCAAATATAGCAAATTCATATTACATTAAGTCAATGAAGCACAGACATATTCATTGTAGTTCCATGAACAGCCCTCAATTTAAATTTCATTGCAATAACTAAGACCATTTGAGACTCTTTTTTTCCAGTTGGCAGAGCTGACAGGAAGTAAACAAGACAGTGTAGCCAAGGCCAATCACAGTTAAGCCCCTGCTTGTCCCTGAACTAGGCCAGTTTAAAAAGACTCACAGAAAAGCCTGTCACAGCTGTCATTAGTATTCCCTCTCCTGTACAATGAACCGCTCATCAGCCTAATCCACACACACGTGCATGCACACACACAGCAAATTAAGAGAAAACACAGAGCAGGATTACCATCAGGACATTTCTTTTAGCAAGAAATGAAGTAAATTCTAAGTAAAGTCGATCAAAATCTGTTAGATAAGCCATGCTTTATTGATATTGATGTAAATTTAACCCAGCATAATCTGTATTCTTAAATAATTTCAGGATTAATCTCAGAATTTATATATGATACGTAACTATTGCGTGCAGAGAACCACTTCTCCATAGAATGGCTTTGTTCGTTACATGAAACAATTCTATAGCTGCACGTGTTGCTACTAAAATAAAAAAAAAAACAAAAAAAACACACATACGTGTTGCTTTGATGTTCATGTAGTGGTGAAATAATGAATATACCCAGAGTAGAGCTGTGTTAGCTGCCATAGCTTACATTATGTTTTATTTTCTAATGCATGAAAGAGGAAGATTCTCATGTCTATTTTTGCAATTTGATCTCTCAAATCCAGATCAGCCTGGCAAATCAGAGACTTATCTGGAGGCTATCAGGAAGAACATAGAGTGGCTGAAGAAACACAACAAAGACGATGGCAAAGATGGTGAGACATGAATGAAACATAAGTGAAACCAATAGATGTAATTCCTGTGTGTCTGCTGCCACCCATTATTGAAAAACAAAAAGCCTCAGTCTGTCTGTAGAGTTATTAAATGTATGACATCTGATACTAACATTTCCAATGTGTGTAACTTCCCTTTACTTTTTGCCAAATGTTAAGTGTCAGGAATAAGGAGCTCGCATGCAAACAGCATCTCCTCACTGAACTGTGGGGTTCTTAGATTAAGTGTGAGCCCACACCGAAGAGCCACACAATTTAAGCATCTTTTGTTCATCTAAATTTGCAATTGAAATGAGTGTGGGATGCTACACTCCAGCTTCATGAATATGGATAAGTCCTGAAGAGTTCCTCTTAATTACTCATGACACGGCTGTCTTGTTAGAAACAAAGGCCCATTCATGTATTCCCTCCTACCTGTGTCTCAACATTTACGGTGTGTGTCTGAGTATTTTGCATGTTGTGCATGTTTTCATGTGCACATGTGTAAGAGTGTGCAAAGGATAAGTAGTCGTACATATTGTACCTGGTACATTTGCACTTCTATGATCTCCATACAAAAAAAAAATCCATCAAAAGAACTCATCCCTCATCCTCAGTGTCTGCTCATGTCTCAAGATTTTATGATGTGTGATTGTGTGTACTTGTGTGTAATAGCGGCTTACTTTAGCATTCATAAAGAAGCAGCATGTGTCCCAGAAACAGGAACAGTCTGCAGAGCTGTGAAAACCGTGATAGTTTCACATAGTGGACTCGTTTAAGAGGAGAAGGCTACTGTGGGGCTTTCCACAGTGCAAAATCAATGCTCAGTGGTGCTTAATTAAGCAGAGGAGAATAAAATGTTAATGAGTTCTCACTATTCAGGCCATCCGTGCACTGGTGATGATCACAGCAGGGCAGCTCAGATTTTAAAAGAACATATAGAGCAGTGAGACTGACAGTTACTGTTAATGTTCAGTGACCTATGCTAATCGGAGGCGATACAGCTCAGAAACAGGGGAATCGCAGATCAATAAGAGTTTGACCCAGATTCATGCATTCAGAGAAAAGACTAGTATTTTACAATTAAGCACACATAATCCTACACAGTTATCAAGAAACTAATCAGGGACCAACTATGTACTATTGAATAATTAACAAGTAGTTCCCAAAATAACTCTGAATAAAGGTTAATGAGTACTTAAGAACTGCAATACTTTGTCAATGAACTAGAAAACTCTTAGATATTTGTGAACCTGCATACTGACTGACTTACTTAAAGAATATACATACCTAGGAATGCATTTTGTGGCATATAAATAGTATATAACCATTACAAATTGTTACTTCCTTAATATCTACTCATTTGTTACTTTTTATGTCCTCTCTATTTAAGTAGGTAATCATTCTACTTGAGGAACATGAAAATCTAGTAATAATTAAATCCCAGTAGAAGCTCAGCATGATGCACAGCTTTATTTATGAGGGTTGATTGATAAGTTCTGAACTAGGCATCAAAAGCTCTTATTCAGAAGTGTTGCAGTTATTTCATTTTCAACATCATCTTCTTCCATCGCCACACACTTCTGCCAGTCATGCTGGTGGGATTTTGTAAAGCCTTTTTCATTTTTGATAATAGGTCTCAGAAGCATGACAGGGTCAAATCTGGTGAGCAAAGCCACAATCATGGCTGGCAGCCATGGTGACAACTGGCATGTGTGGGTATATTGTTTGTCCATTTTGTACAACTCACTTATCTTTGGAGTTATAATCACTTAGCTTAAATAAATGCAGCTGCTGTGCAAAAACACCTAATTAACTATAACAAATTATATTACAAAAAATTACACAGCCCTTGCTCACTTCCTTATGTGACAGGCTAAGAAGTTTTAATCAACCCTTGCATAGTTCTTGATTAGGAGCTATCCAGGAACAACTTGTTAACTTTTTTTTTTTTTTTTTTTNTTTTTTTTTTTTTTTTTTAAGCAGTTAGTTTTTGGTTTGTTGCCTACTCAGGATTTTGTATATGTTATTGAAACATATCACCAATCAGAGAGAGAAAAACAGCTTGACAAGCACAGAAGTGTTCACAATCATAGCATTGGGGAGCAGAGGGAGGTGTTTGGTGCTCATCTCAGACCTGGGTCTATATAGGACACTTCATTAGTATGCTAGTGTGCGCACTGGTTGTCTGGGGCAACAGGGGCCTCCCCGCCTGACTATCAGTGATCTGGGCAGAGGAGACAGATAATGGCATCAGAACAGACAGCTCAGACTGAATACTCAGAAACACACACACAGTCACCCAAATTACTGCATTTTCCTGAAGCAGGTCACTCAG
Organism: Lucifuga dentata; assembly: GCA_014773175.1. NCBI lineage: Eukaryota > Metazoa > Chordata > Actinopteri > Ophidiiformes > Bythitidae > Lucifuga > Lucifuga dentata. Next base: position 65,162 of record VXCM01002326.1, read on the forward strand.
TATCTGTAGATAACATCAAAACACAGTCGGTATATATCATTCTGACATATATTAAGACATATATTAAGTTACCTCTATGACTTCAGTTCCCATCTCTATATATTATCTGTATATATTTTTGTTCTCACTTCCTTCCTCCTTCTGTCTCTTTGGAGAAAGCACAGCTGGAGGACAAGAAAAGTCTTTCCCACCAAATCACACTGTCATAGAAACAGAGTGGGTAACAGGCCATTTATTGTGTTTACTCTACCAGAACCACCGTTTGGAAAATCTGAGTGGACTGCTTGCATGTACATGTGTGTGTATTTGCATGTGCGTGTGTGTGCACACGCCTACGCTACACAGATAGCCAAAGGAGCAGATGGAGGAAAATGTAACATCCTGGTTCTTGGCTGTTTGTTCATCACAGGAAAGAAGCAGTGCCGTCGCTAATTCACATTCTTAATCCCTCTACACATTTCATATTTGTCATCTGCACATTTTGGCAACAGTATCATGACGCAATGAAATATATTGCTAAAGTTAGCAATATACTGTACATAGACTGGACATTTTGAAGGCAGTGCAGAAATGATTGCGTGGCTTTTTGGCTGTCCTCCAGCCTTGTGTTTCCTCTTCATCTAGAGCAGGGTGAAGTAATGCAGCAGCTGTTTGCCTGCTCTCAGAAACTCATTTGTTACATGATGCCTAATGCTTTTGGTTCATCTCTGTATACAAGGTTATCCTACTCTGACCTCATGGGAAGGTCTGAAATGACAGTGACTTGTCTAGAGCAAGACAAACACAAATTATGCTTAAAATGGGAAATATAAATTTAATGGTATATATGAAGCAAGTTCTACTAGTGTTTATTACGTTATTCTGCTTCTGCTTCCTGTTTATTATTGTGTATTATTTCTATCTATCTATCTATCTATCTATCTATCTGTCTGTCTGTCTGTCTATCTATCTATCTATCTATCTATCTGTCTATCTATCTATCTATCTATCTGTCTGTCTGTCTATCTATCTATCTAATTTCATTGTTTTGGAACTTAACATAGTTGCTGTAAGTGATGTCTTTGAGTCATTTTACTGTGAGAACAGTATCTTGGCAATTGGGGGGGGGGNGGGGGGGGGGGGGTGTCAACAGGGAAATCTTATTGGACAGTTCTTACTTTATGCTTTTTGTGTGTCGTGTCTACTCATCCACAAACAAACATGTTAACTCTGACCTTAATCCTCCTTTATAATGAAGTGCCTTGCCAGACTGTTTGGGTGTCGCATCTTGAAAAATCCAGTGATTCAAGATTTTGGGGTCTGATTATCCTCATGATCTTCAACAGTCAGCACCATCTTTCTCTTTCAGTCACAGAGTATAACCCCTCAAATTGCCATATCTGTCCCCCCTCAGATTATGATCTGTCCAAGCTGAAGGACTTCATGGACCAGCAGGTTGACTCCTACATTGAGAAGGGCATCATCGCCAAGGATGAAGGTGACACCATCAAGAGGATCTACGGCAGCCTGTAACACCTTCCTCTATCCTCCATCCAGTCTCTACCCTCTAACACCGGACTGAATCTGACACCGAGATCTCCAATAAAAACCAGACTGCTCAGTTATTTCCCTCAGCACGGTGTGACAGTGGATCCACTATGGCTGAATAAGGAAAAGTATATAAAATAACCTGCTTAGGGAAAATTGGTCATTCCCCTGTGTATCAACAAGAGGAGTGCAATAATTTCAGTACTATCAACAAGAGTTTAATTACTCACTACAGCAACCAAGCCGATTAACTATATTTGCACGCCAAGATCACAGAATAATAATCACTATAATTTTATTAAGAGAAAAATCAAACAAGTATTTTATGTAACCAACTCACACATTCAAGTAAAGCATAGAATTTATCTTAAGGACTCAGAATTGACCCCCGCTGGGAATGAATGTTATGAATGAGACTATGACGCTGTAGCTTTGTCTTCTATTGCTGTTTGCAATACATTTTTGAAAGAAAATCACACATGTATCAAATTGTATTCATTCTATATAACCTGTCTTAGCAGATTATATTTCTTTTTCAGTGTACATGTAAGATCTTAATGTATTCTTGCTTTTGATTCTACCAAAAATATATTTGTTGTGCATCAGTGCCCCTCTGTACTCTTTTTGCTATAATTCACCTGGAGCCCAGTAGGGGGTGATATCTCATCATTTCTCACTGCATGTCTGTGTGTTAATTCTTTAGAGACACAAGATTAAGTATTTTTAAATGTAAATATTTTTGATTTTTTTTTCCCCTAAAGTGTAAAAGCAAATTAAAACATTGTCTTTTCTTTACCCGAGTACTCGAGTCTGGTGAGGCAGAACTGAACTAATAAATGAAAACACCTCAAAACTAACATCCTCATCCTCTCAAGAACCTGCGTCATGAAAACACAGCGGATGCTCATGTCTGGTTTGAATACATATTTATTCTCCCACAAAACAATATAATTGAAAAGCACAATAAAACAGCTGTTTCAGACAACATAAATAATGCATTCACACTTCAAAAATAGAGCAGTCCCTTCTGTTCCCAAAGAAAGCTGCTATCAGGCAAAGCAAACATGTTAAAGGACCATTCTGGTAATTTTGCATGCATGAGCCTAATAAATGTTAGTCACATACACATTACGTTACTGCCAACCTTTTTCCAAAAAATAAAATTGTGTTTTATGTTTCGTGTTAATTAGGTGAATCCTCTAATCTTTTAAAATCGCATCTTCAGGTGATACGTTCATCTTAAAATTCAATGTTTTGCCTATTCTCTGGCAGAGACATACATTTTCTTATGTGTAGTTTTGTTCAAATGTTAAAATGATGTTGCTTTGACCAAAAAAAAAAAAAAAAAAAACATTAAAAGAAGTTTGGTTTGCTCAGTCTCTAAAAGTTGCTTTATAAAAGCATACTGCAATGAAATGAAACCAATGGCTATCTGGAAGGCAAGAAAAAAAATTCTAAAACTTACCATTCCAGTAGCATGTTTTGGAAAATGGCTGCCAGTAATTTAGCATGTATGCGCAGTTTATTTATTGGGCTTGAACATTCAAAATCATTGATATGCTCCTTTAAAAGGTTTGAGTCCAATCACCGCTTCTGTTCGGGGTGTGTGTGCATACACAGAGTAAACACTGATGAGGAAGGCCTGAATATGTCGGTTCAATGTTACCCATTCCAAGAGGAGATTTAGAACATCAGAGTCTAATGTGTGTTTTGTGTGTGTGTGAGAGAGAGAGAGAGAGCAGCAGAGAGAAAATTTGCAGGTAGGTTTTCTATACAGCAGCAGCTTTAGAAGGGAGATGTGTTACATAAATGGACACATGTTGATGCTCTTCTGCTCTGTATTTCTCCAAGTAAAACTCTACAAAACCTTAATAATCATATACATAAGAACAATCGAATAAATCGATAAATAAAAGGCAAACATGACGGTTTGGTAAAAGCAAAAGGTGACGAAAGGTAAGCATTGAGGTTGAAATAGGAGAGTGGGTTTGTGTGTGTTTGCGTGTCAGAGAGAGAGAGAGAGAGAGAGAGAGAGCCTCGGGTAAACAGATTCGTCCCTCATATGTTCATATGTCCTGGTATGAGGCTTTGGGGGTTGTGTGTTCCTCCTCCTCCTCCTCATTGCTCCTGCAAACAAAGAAAGACACAAAGCTTTTGATTTGCTTGACATTTGCCATAATGGAAACACGTAAAACCTATTTTTACTGCGGTTACACACACATACATACTTTTCTTTCACTCCCTCCCCCTCATTCTTCCTCTGCTCAATAGGCACCACGGTGCCTAGGTGAGTGTATGTGAATAATGAATGAGGTTAACCAAAGGAGCCAGACTTATTGTTCTCCGGTCACATGCTGAGGCTCATCTGAACAGAAAAATGGCTTCCCAGTACAATACGCCCACATCTTCAGCTCTATGATTATCATCTTTGTTTTTAACTGACCCCTTATTTCTGAAATATGAGCTGTCGCATATTCGCCAAAACAAAATATGTTTCTGTAGAACTACCAAACATTTCAGAAGGCGATGAAAGCAGAAGAGTAGCGATGGAAGAGTTCACGTAATTAGGGAATGGTACATAGAAGGGTGGGAAAAAAATAGAGGAGAGTTTGTGAGAAGTTTGAAGAGGAGAGGAAAAACATAGAAAAGACGGGAAGATAAAAGTGTGTTGCTACAAAGGAGTCGGATTTCACTGATAAAACCTGAGGGAGGACAGGATCTGTCTTTCAAACAGAAGAACTCGATGAAACAACATCTTCACCTGCCTAAAGGTTTATGCAGGTTATTAGATAATAATATTTTAGCCAGAACTGTGACACACAAACGGAATTGCTTCCATCCTAACAGAATGTAAATGTATTTAGGGTCAATTGAGCCTTTCTAAATGTGAGGGTACGGCCTTCCTCATAAATGTTTCTCTCTGTATATATACTTGTCCAACAATTTCACATTTAAGTCTAAACTTGTTTTACTTCTATGGTTTTAAGACTTCTATGACTTAAAGGACCATACCAGTGGTTTTGCACGTTCGAGCCCAAACAAATACAACCCACACACAGATGTTACGTTACTGACAACCATTTCCCCAAACACATTAATGGAGTGGTAAATATTCAAATTGTTTTTCCTACCTTCCAGGCTGCCATTGGTTTCACATCATTCCAGTACAATATTAAAATCAACTTGCAGAAACTTGAAACTTGCTTGAGATAAGTAATCTGTGGTGGCAAAGAAAATGTATTTTGCTGAATAACTTTATTTTAACCAATCAACACGGAGAAGTATGGAAGACAATGTATGTCTCCGCCAGGGAATGGTCCCAGAGAAGACAGCTTTTACAGAGAAATTTCAACATGACCATCCCTTCTACAATTAGATATATATATTAGCAGACAAAACATTGAATTTTAAGGTGGGTGTATCACTTTAACATTTGATTTAGAAAAATTAGGGGATTTGGCAAAATAAAATGAAAACATAAATCCAGTTTTAAGTTTTGAACATTGGTTGTCAGTAACACAACTTGCATGTGGGTAGTATTTATTGGGCTTAAACATGCAGGTGTCGTCCTTTAAGTTTGAAAAGTTCTAATCCTAAAATCCTAAGCCGTGATCTGGGTCTCTGAGGATGCTGGACCAGTGTTTGAGGCCGTCACCACCACTTAGTATTGGGTGTTCTCAGGGGGATCAGGATTCTGGGGATCTGGATTTTGTGCATGGAACTTCACAGTCTAAATAAGTAGACTGTTTATTGCTGTCACTGTTTGCTTATGTGTTGTTTTTTGTCTTGGTCTGTTGTGTCGTGGGGTTTTAGCCTCTTCGGTGTTTCACAGATTAAACCACTACACTGGTTATTATTGGTTATTACTGTCACTACTCGTCTGTGTGTTTTTGTCTTTGTGTTGTTGTTCAGGTGTTTAGCCCTCCTTGATAGAAATTGTTTGTTAGTTTTAAATAAAGTGTAATAGGTTGGTCAAGGAGGGCNTTAAATAAAGTGTAATAGATTGGTCAAGGAGGGCCGGTGAAGGTCACACACTCACACACACTCACCTACGCACTATATACAGTATTATCTGTCTGTTGCTAGATTAAATTGCATATATATAAAAAATGGTTGTGCCAATCTTGGCATATACCACAACTATATATGCAGACAGAAAACAAAGAAAAAAAAAAGAGAAAAAAAAAAAGTTTGAAAAGTTCTGTACAAATAAAGTCAGTGTATATAATCTAAAGCTATATAAGAGTAATTGAGAACAGTTATATGAAGATAAAAGCTCTTCTACGGGAAATACATTAATCAGTTCAGGAGTGTGCACAGTTATGCTTAAGAGGTTTGTTCAGTGTAGCAAGGATGCCAAACTGGCGTGTGGTGTGTGTTTGCTTTGGGCCTGTGCGGAAACAAGACAGACAGCCTCATGTTTGACTAAACACAACTAAACACACTGAAGCTCCACAGGCTGAGCGTGTCTGTGTGTCGTGTCTGGAGTCAGACACAAAGCACGGCTTTCCCTCAGCTGGTAGGTAAACATATATGTGTATATGTATATATACATATATATACATATATATATATATACATATATATACATATATATATATATACATATACACACACACACACACAAAAACTTAAGCTTCCAGTAAAGACTTTGTCTTGCAAATTTACTGGAAGCGCTTAAGCCTTTGTAAATATAAACACAGGTCATGGGTGACTTGTGTGATAATAACAAACATGCAAAAATGCAGTGCAACAAGTGAGGGTTGAGGAAAATCAAATCAAACTGACTGAAGCACTAACAGCTAGCATTTATAATATTTAGCGCTAACACGCAGCTATTAGCATCAAATGATGTTCACAAAATATAGAGCTTCAAAGTGTGAAATGATCTGATCTGTTTAGCAGTTAGTCACGGCACTTTACTCATACATAAATACGACTCAGAGTTTAATCTGCCTTAGAAAAATGTTTCACTTTTTCATGACATTAAAAGACATAGAAATAGAACACTTGATCACGCTATATTACCAAATCTAATTGCAATAATCAATCAGTTAAAGTTTTTTGGTTGAGTATGGGGATAAAGTATTATTAACAGTGACTAGACGACTAACACTCTCTTGACTTGGCTTGACTCTTGTTTATGACTCTTGATTGTTTGTGATTTTGCACGTTTGAGCCTTATAAATACCATACACATAAATGTTACTGCCAACCATTTTCCAAAACATAAGTGAATTTTAGTTTTTGTGTTATTTTGCCTAGTCTTTGAAAATCAAATGTTCAGGTGATATACCCACCTTTAAAATTCAACGTTTCATCTAATAACACTTACACATAGTTGTAGAAGGCACAGTCGTTTCAATTTCTCAGTAAAAGACGTCTTCTCCTGGGACTATATTCCCTGGCGGAGACATACATTTTCTTCTGTGTAGCTCCATGTTGAAACGCCAAAAACACGTCACTTTGGCAAAGAATTTAAAACACATTTTACTCGCTGTGGTAGAATACATATCTCAAGCATGTTTCAACTCTCTAAAGGTTGATTTTTATAGCGTTCCGGAATGAACTGAAACATGTCAGTCTGGAAGGTAGGGAAAAAAAAATTCTAAAATTTACAGCTCCAGCCATATGTGGTGGAACATTGTTGACCCAAACATGTAAAATCACCGATATGGCCCTTTAAGTTCCTATAACCTAGTTTCAGACCACCAGTAATATGGAAGTTGGAGTTAATGGACGGCTGATGGCACTGCGGCTGTCAAGGGGTCAGGTGATGTTTCCTGAAGCCAGCAGGGAGGCAGTTCATATATCATATATCCATGTATCCATGCTGGACACGTAACATGCAACTTTTACAGCTGCAGTGGGAAAACATGAGTATCTGTCAGAAGAGGAAACTACTACAGTGTGATTCAGCCCTGAATAAACTGCTAGTAGCAACTAGGTCCGTTTCTCCATGAATGGTGCATGTCGGCATCCATTACTAGCTAAACACTCAGCGGAGTGTTTCTCTGCCTCAGCATGCAGAGTCAGGAAGACGTGCTCAGGCCTGATTCGCTGCAGCACGCCAAGTAATTCCCTAAATACCTGACTGCTGCATGACTTGGCATCTGTCTGTTTAAGCTGACCCTGAGTCCCATCTTCCCACCTCCACCTTTGGGAGCATTTTGTTTGGCTTCTGGCATATTCTCATACTGACCTCTGGAATAAGAAGATTATCAATAACAACGGCAGAATAAAGCTTCGGTAGACTGTACATGTTCACTACATGTACAGGTGTCAGTGTTGTGCAAAATCTGCATCCCTGCCGAGAATTGCATCCCCACTCGCAGATAATGGATCATATATGTAATCCAAGACTATATTTGTTCCTTTGAATAACTTTTATCAAACATTATGGTACTTCTTAGAGGCAATCACAATAATTGTTGTCTATTGGGCAGCAGGAATTCAGTCCTCCATTCTTATTTATTTGTTATTTCTGCCGAAAAATGCCTCCCCTTCTTCCTCGGGCCTGAGGAGGCTTGAATGCACCAAACTCACACTGTCACACAAAAATAAGCCCAAATGCAATTATTAGCAGATGAGCCACTTGCCGAAAAATGCACCCCCTCCTTTCTCAGCCCTGGGGAGGCTCACATGCACCAAACTCATCCTGTCACATCCAAATAGCCCCAAATGTGAACTCTTAACTTGATTTCATTCCTTTATCTTCAGAAAATTGTTTACAGTGGAAATGAAAATCGCTGCAGAAGTGGGAATGCAATTTTCGGCAGGGATGCAGATTTCGGCACAACACCGGACATTGGCAGGTGCACACACAAACACACACAGACACACGATCACACACACAGTTTGGCCGGCAGAAAGATGACTCAGCATTTATGATCAGAGGGCAATACTGGACCAGCGGACACAGCATCATTTAATGCTGACAGGCATCCATCATCTGTGATTTGTCACCCCTCACACGTAAAATAACATTGCGTGATTCGATGCCGTGATCGAGCAAGCGTCATGCCAGCCGGACTGTGAGAGAAGAACTTCCCTTATTTGAATCTAATGCCGGTAAGACGGGCGTTGTTCATCACCTCACCTTACTTCCTCTTCTTTCAGCCTGCGCGCTGCCTGCTTTGATTGTTTAATTTGCAAGTCCAGTCTGTGTAAGAAGTCTTTGGCTGACAGCTCCTCTGGCTGGGGCGGGGTGGATGGTTTGGAGTCCTCGGGGGGCGGGGAATGGGGCGGTGAGGGTCCCTCGATATCCCGCATCACAACACAAGGTGTGTCTGCCTCCTGGCAGGATGCATCGCCATCCCCGTCAGGAGATTCCAGAGACAGTCCATTAAATATAAAGCGTTTCTCTGACAGCACAGGGATGCTGAGGCTGTTCCTCAGGAAGATGCAGTCGTTGCTGAAGAGTTTGTTGGCTCTCTTGATTTGCTCCATCTGGCATATCAGGGCGACAGCAAAGAACTGTGTTAGCAGAAGTTTTTCTATGACTCAACCTTCTCTCTTATTTTTGGCCCTGTGCATTTCAGCTACGACCTGATGCTCAAATCACCTTATAACACAATGGGTATGTGCTGCTGAAAGTTTGGACACTTGACAGTCAACCTTTAAATTGTTCAAATTCCAGGCCATCAAAACTACAAATAATTTGTGTTTCCCTGAAGACATGCAGTCTTGACTGGAGAGAAAAGCTTCAGTCTCATGCTGCGTTCCAGTTAAAGTGGAGGTTAAAGTTGGAATGGTTGAAGGTTAAAGTTGGAATTTCTCAGTCGGAATTTCCGACTTCTGACCTCAAACTGATCCAGCCAAATGTAAACAAAATAAGCATGGCTGAACACCAATAAATACTGTAAGATTAATAAATGCTAACTAAAGTAAAGTTAGATTACAGGACAGCTCGGTTGCGTTGTTTTACAATGATATTAATCACAGTATTAAACTTCGTGCAGAGAAGAAATTATTTACACTTATGTATCAATAGCAAACAGTTATTATGCACTGTAGATAACTAACATGGTAATATATTTTGACCTTTATATTTCAATGTCATGCAAGAAAAAATACTTTATTTTCCTGTTAGCTGATCATTTACATTCAGAAAGCTCGCCTTGATGGGCACTGCCATGTTGAGTGATGTCATACTTATGAAGACAGGGTAGATAATTTAGATAATTTTGGTCCGAGTTTCCGAGTTATTAAATAAAGTTACTTTGACTTTAACAGATGCTGTGTTTACTGTGATGGATTACTTATCTCAGGCATGTTCCAAGTCCCTACAAGTCCCTTTTATAGCATACTGAAATGAAACCAAGGACAGACTGGAAGGTAGGAAAAATAATTCAAAAATTTTTTGGAAAATAGTTGTTAGTAACTTAACATGTATGCGGATTGTATATTGTATATTGGGCTTCAAAATGCAAAACCACTGGTCTGGTCCCTTAATGTTAAGTAACTTCTTACACTTTACCTAACTGCAACAACAGCATTTCTAAAGAGCTGTGACTATTACAGCTCCAGTGCAATAAAGGCTGCAAAGAGGCCAAAGTGGAACATCTGGTATAAGTTTGTTTTGGTCATTCAGTGGAATAATATGGAATCAAAGTACTGTGAGATGAAAAATCACTATAACATTGCACAGGAGGACATGTGATGCACAGCTGAGAGAATAGGCGTGATGCTGATGATGATCCGTTTATCTGACAGCTGATAAAATGAAGATTGCATTTACACTGATTCCATATTCCACAAGTTCTTGTTGTCAAGATGAACATATAATCATGAGCTAACATCAAAGTAGCTGCAGCACCTTAACTTACCGTAACACCGTATTTAAGAGCAATCCCTTGCAGGGTATCACTGTCTGTAACCCGATGCTCTATGAATTTCTCCCCCAGAGAGGCCGTAACGCTGGCTGTGCTTCCGTAGGAGCGGATCTTAGTCCGGGCCAAGCTCTGGGACAGTTCGCTCTCCGACTCGGAACCGGACCTAGACCGCGGGAAGATAGGCTGGCCGAATCGTCCTCCTCCATCCCGCATCGGCAGGACTGGCGAGAACTCCGCCATCTTCTTTTGAATAAATAAAGAGTCCGTTTAGCGTTCTTTGTTTATCGATGCTGCTGGCTCGCTGCAAAACGGCAAGCCCCTTATTTAGGGCGCAGAGAGAGCCCCATCCCCGGTTATATGAAGCATGTCAGCCCGAGGGGAAAGGACATGTTTCGGGGACCGCCACCTCACTGCTCGCGTTTGTCAGGGATGTGACGCTGACGTAAAAACGTGCCGAACGTCAGAGCGTGCGGTGTAAAGTTCAACGAAGCTAACAACAATAACACTAAACAAAACCATAATGAAGAACATTTGTTAACTGTAAGCAATCAGTAGGACTAAATGACAAATAAAGCTGACACAATTTTCTCCAAAAATAAAAGTACATTTTGTTTCACCTGAAGATATTTATATATTTAACACTTGCCACGTTCTTGGGATACCACGTCAACTTCCGGTTAAGTTTACTTCATATAGAAAGCATTTCCGGTAGGCTATGTGAAATATTCTGCAATTGTATGGAACTCGTAAATAACTAGGTTAAATTAAAAGAAAAAAAAAATATTATAGCATCCAAAACAGAATCCACATATTTGTTTTACTTTGTCTGGTTTAGATTGATGTATCCTTGTAGCTAGTTCTGTAATGTACACCTTAGTATAGGCAGCCATCAGCTCTAACATTGAATGACACACCATAACAAAGCACAAAGCCACCAACAATAGACTGGTACTAATTAAATTTAGGACTGTAGTTAATGACAAAAATTAACTATTAATTATTATTTTGAGAATTTAATTTATCATTTCATGTAAAAAAAAAAAACAAAACAAAACATAAGAGGATTTACAGAAATGTGAAACAGAAAAGCAGCAAACCTTCACTATGGGGAAGCTCAAAAGCAGCAAATGTTTGGTATTTTTATTTGATAAATGACTAAAACAATTGATTATTGGTTATTTATTTATTTAGTTAGTTTTGTTTTGTTTTGGGCAGTGAACAAATATTTCTGTTATTTCAGCATATCTATTGCTTAGATAATTCTTGGACTGACAGCTCTGAACCTGGTGTTCAGTGATAAAGTGAGTCACATATCAAGGCATCAATACACAGGTGATATTATAATATGCTTAGTCATTTAAATGCCAATCAACCAATCAACCACTACATCTCCCCACTGGTCCTTTCAGTTATAACCTCATGACATAAATGGATCCATGCTACAAAGTAAATAGACCAGACACAACCCTGTAAAAGCAATTCATCCAGAAGAGAATATGGTCTCTGAAGCAAATATCTGAAGCAAGGTTTATAATAGTTACCTTTAGTTTGGGAACATATGCTTAAAGGCTACAGCAAGACTCATTTTATAAGACTGGCTTATAGGGACACAGTTGAGTGTTATTATATTGATCTTGTATATCAGGTGTAGAATATTTCCTAACTAGTTGTCTCTGGAATGAAAAGCAGCAGATATCTGGGTCGCAAGCTCTAGGGAATGAGACCGGTTATTAGTTAACTCACTTTTCTTGTGTGTGTGCCTTGGGAATGCTATGGCCAACACACACAAAGACACAGCTGATAATGGAGGAGGAGGAGTGAGATCCTTTCACATTGGGTGGAAACATTCAGCAGGTCTCTGTGACTGCATATGACATCTGGAGACAAAGTTGACCTGCTTAAAAAAAAGCTAATTTTGGGTGGGAGTCTGTGAGAGGAAGCCAGGGGACTGTCTCATGCCCAGTCATGGTTAAAAATAATGTTTTTTCAATGATCAGCACATGATCAAAGCATAAAAAATATATATAAGGGACTTTCCTGAGAGGAGACATCAGTGTCACTGTCATAACATAGTCAAAGGAGGAACTGCTGCATTGTTTCATTTCCCCTGCAATCACACCGACACCAGCAGAACAAACAAAGCATTTATTTAAAATTGAAAAATAATGAGCTTGAGATGATGCAACTGAAAAAGACTTTAGAACTCAAACATAGAAAATCAACAATGCATTTAATTAAATATTGCTGGAGGTTTGATTTTAAAAAAAAAATCTTACTTTACTCCATGGACTATTTTTGTTTTATCAAATTTCCTTAGATGTTATGCCAGTATTCGAAGGAAGAGTTGTAATTGTATTTGTAAATCACAGGTTTTAAAGTTTAGAGTTACTTTACAAACATAAATATTTTGAACTATATTTTGAGTTATGAATGTTAAAACCACTTACTGACATGTTCAAGAACATGTAGTTTTTGTAAGTGTATGTCTAAATAATAAATGAACTAAAAACTCATTAGGTAAGGTTTGGCCCAGAGGTCTGAAATTTTACACAGCTGTACTGGTAGTTGGCATAAGTTAGAAGGTATGTGGTGTCCTACAGTAGGTCTAGTTATTGCTATTTAAATATGAAAATGTTCCCTCCATGCTTGAGCTGATGTAGTATAGGCCCAATCAGAAACTCCAGATGTTTTCCTTTTTCAATGAGACCTCATACAGGCAGCTCATCTGTTATAAGACTTTCCACTTCAATATCCCAAAACAGATTACAACTTTTTAAAAACGGTGGGTTAAGAGTTAAATAACCAAGTTACATAAACTGTGAGCTCATGGTTAAGGACATTATAGTCTTGTAATCATGTATTCATTCCAGGGTGGTAGGTGGTGGAAATTTTCAACACTGCTTGTCTCTGTTGCTTGTGTACGTGGGATAGTGTTCGTGATTATTCAGATCTCAGATTGGGACTGAATTCCCTTTAGTTGCTTTGTTATTTTTAAATCACTGAAGCCACAATAATGTGATCGCTTACTCATGCAACTATGAAGACAAGTCCTGACAGAAACATTGTTGGATAGTACATGCTGTATATGGAGTAACTGTAATGTAGTGGCATTGAAAGGTGATTTAAACAACAACAAGGACTGCAGGTGTTAATTTGTGATTCACAGAACACATCAGCATGAAATGTAATTTGCTGAGAACCAATATCGGGTTACAATGGGAAGCAACAAGTGGATTCATGAATTCTGACTGAATAATTTATTCAATTTGTCTCTACAGGATATAGACGATGCTGTGAGATTCTTACTATCTTGGTGGCATATTCTAATGGAAATCAGGTCATTGAATTTTATAAGACTACAAACAGAGAGGTGGGGGATGGAGCTTATTATTAACTTATTAATTATACATGATTTTCTCTATGTGAGATGACACTTCACAGAATGAACTGGAAATCAGCTCATTATTCATGCCATATTTGTTCTTTTGTTGGATTTATCCATGACAAGTGGGTAGAGGTCTGCTAAGGTCACCAGATGGTGAAGCAGGAAGCTGTTTAGGGAAGAGAAAGGCCTCAAAATATCTGAAATGATCCTATTTCCAAAAAATTTTCCTCCCATGCCCTCTCTCCCTGTCCCAACCTCTATTTTAAGGACAAAACAAACAAAGCCATGAAGAAAAAAGGTAGGAGACTCAACATAGCCATGACTCATCTGTCACACCGGTGATACCGTGGCAACAATCTCTCCAGTCACCTTCTAATCCCACTGCACCCACAGGCTATCAAAGAGAAGATTTGGCAATCAGTAGAATAACTATCACTCCATCAGTTTAATAACTCTGCTAGGCAGCAGAGCACATCTGATTCTGCTGCTGTGAGACTGAAGTTCACTTCAGTTCATGTATGAATGAATGAAATATAAGAAAGGCCAGAAAGTGAATTTTGGAAAGGCACCAAATGGCCAAATGTAGTCTTCCTAGGACACCAAGGGGCTTAGGACTGCCACTGCCTCCAAATATTCCATGATTTGTTGGTGTGACAGTGACTCTGTGTCACTGTACCTCTTCCTTGATTATAACAAATTGCAATTTTATGTAGTATAAAGATTATGTTTGGAGGAAGTGAAATACATCAGCATGAAACTCTGCAGGGATTCTCCGCTGCCTGTTTGGCCCCTGGACAATATTATCACTGAGTTTATTCTGACCCCTGCTGGTCATTTCTAGTATCTTGATGTCAACTAATAGTTTTAAGCACCAGATGGTGCAATATAATCAGCAGTCGTGGATGCAAGTTTTAGAAACAAGTAAATGAAGTGTACCACTGTATAAATTCAATAATTTTAGGAGGAAAGTTTTTAAATGAATTTGGGATAAAGCAGAAATCACATGCCCGCAATATATACTATTTAGAAAACAGCCTACACTTTAGTAGACTGTGTACGTGCTTATAGTGTTTTTAAGTAAAACAGGACTGATTTTTTGTGATAAATCTATATACACTATGTTTTATCAGGATAGCAATTACTCTTCTCAGAACCAAATTTTCCATTACTGCTCCAGCATTTATCCAAATTATTTAACAACTAGAGCCACGTATTATCAGATCACAGCAAATTACAGTAATGCTTATTTTCATTTGCATCTGTATACATAAACAAGATATCTTAGTGAAACACTTTATATAAAAGTTATGGATATTTTAGAGGTTTAGCTTTTTTTTTTTTTTTTTAANTTTTTTTTTTTTTTTTTTAAATTACAATTAAGCCCACAGAGATTTTAAATTTTATTCTTTTTGCAGTACTCTCATGAACGTTGTTCCACTCCAAACAGAAACTTCACTGACAGCCTCATTTGGAATCAGAATCTTTTTGACATTATAACTAGCTGAAATAACTCATTATTTTTAACAGATGAACAGGAAGAAGAATTAAAACTACACTATGTGGCTGCCAGTAGAGACAACTCTTACTCATGCTGGATGACATTTAGGACAGGATACACGTTTTACTCATTAAATCTATTTTTGGCTGATCATCCCTCACCCCTGAACTCAAATGTTAAAGGAAAAAGAAAAAAAAAACAGTATCTCTGGTTTCAGCTCTGATGTAACCAGTCATCTGTCCGTTCATCCTAAACATCTGACCAAAGATACACTCAGCTGACAGCCCAGTCTGCATATGCTTAAGCTCAGTTGCATTGGATCAAACACACACTCACACTGATGTTGCATCTTTTTGACAGTTGACTGTTTTAACTTAGGACGATTATATAAGCCAGTCAGTTCATGAGACAGGGTCTGGAGGACACGTCCTTGCTTGTATTGGTTCAGTGCTTTAGTATAATAAATCAGCTCTCACCTACTGTTGGGTTCTAGTCAGGGGTGAGATACACTATCTCTGCTTATCTTATTTCTTCCCTTATTTCTTTTCTTATTTTCTTTTTCCTTTATTTGTTTTTGTTTTTTTTTAATTCATCTTTCGGAATTTGAATTCATATTCATATTCAGTTCACAGGTTCTAACTGCAGCATAGGAACAGGGCTGCCTTTTGTCTTTATGTCTTCTGGTGACATTATACATCGTCTATTATGCTAACATGGATGATTTTGGGGCCTAAACAGCTATTTTTTTTAAGTTTTTTATTCATATGTAGATACTATATATGACCTCCTAAAACCAATTGTTCCTTTGTATGTGAGTCTATACCTGCTATGTAAAACTTATTATTGTGACCCTAAGATACTTTAGCAGTGAAGAACCCTAAAAAATTAATGCACATATTTTGAAGCCTGTAATATTATATATCATGAGGAGCAATGTGAAATAACCACAGAATGACAAAGAAAAAAGGAAACACTAAACTGTCCTTATACTGAAATGGATGAATTCAGCTGAACATGATTTATGGTGGCAAAAGTAATGATGGCAGTAATTTGTGTTGCTGTGAACTCTTGTTCTTATATTAAATAAGAGAGGCAAGTAAGTGAGGTAAACAGAACATACATAACTGCTGTCATTATAGTATTTTTACCGTGTGACTATTACTTTATTTCTTGTTATGTATTTTGTGGTATAGATGTTATCTAGTTTAGATGTGCATAATATAGAGTTTATATCTACTTTATAGTGTAAATATAGGCATTGAAAAATATGGAATATATCTACTTCAATTATCATCTTTTCCACAGCTGCTGCTTATCTGATAATGTCATGGTTTGCTATAAATAACTTTGAACATGATGCCGATGACAGCACTGTGTCCTGAAACATTGATACACTAATTAAATAATGATGGAGCAGTTGGGATGTGCGTTGATATTTCAAGCTGCTGTCTACACCTTATTTATTTGTGTGCAGTAATTCCGGCTTGAGTTCAAATGTCTGAAAAGAAATGAAAGAAACACTTTTGTCACACTAAAGCAAATAAAGTATCATTGTACTGCTGCCAGAGTGTTGATGTCACAGATTTTATTTCAATGTAGTGGAGTACTGATTTTTTTTTTTTTTTTTTTTTNTTTTTTTTTTTTTTTTTTGTCTTGTTCCCCATTGGTTAAAGGCTGTTTTATGCCTTTAAATTGGCTGTTTGTGATTCTACGTATTTCCTCTTCCCTGCTACCAGTGACCCTCTGTTTGCTGAAAGCTGAGGTCATGGATGGGGAGGAACAGTTGATAAGTGTTACTTATCTGACATGGCTGGCTGGTGACTCACACTCATTCTGACATGCACTGGAGGTGAATATACCTGTTTAAGAACAAAGCCCTGTGTGAAGGGGGATGGGGGTAGGGTGGGGACAGACGGGCGGGGTTTGGCTGAAAGCACTGACACGGAGACAAGATGACTATGAGATTTCTCACATAAATATGTCAGCGCAGCAGAACACAAGTTTGAGTCTGCCCTCTTTTTACGTCACTCAGGTACATGTGGAGGCAAGTCAGACCTGCAGTCTGCTGGATCTGCAGCAGTCCTCTGCTGCTTTAAAGGACCATTCCAGTCAATTTGCATGTTTGATCCTAATATATTCAATTTTCATACATGTAATGTTACTGATAATCATTTCCCAACACATACTACTTGCAACTGTGAATTTTTTTTTTTTTCCTTTCTTCCAGACCGCCATTGGTTTCAGTTCATTCTGGTACGCTATTAAGATCAACTTGTTGATACTTGAANTTTTTTTTTTTTTTTTTTAGAAATTACATAATTTTAGCATTTAAGCACAATAAAACATGTGGAGTGAATGTATGTCTCCATCGGGGAATACAGTTCCATAAGAAGACCTGCAATTATCAAAGAACTTCAATGACCATGACTTCATAAGGCTGCGTAACTGTTAGCAGGCGAAACATCAATTTTTAACATGGGTGTATTGCTTGAATATTTGATTTTGAAAGCTTAAGAGATTTTGCAAGATATCAGGAAAGTTGAAATACGGTTTTATCCTTTGGGAAATGATTGTTAGTAACGTAACTTGTATGAAAATTGAATATATTAGGCTCAAACATGCAAAATGGCCGATATAGTCCTTTAACCATGTTAGTATCACTGCTCAGGCCACAATCAAGCCAGCCTCGACCAGCAGCTGCATAAAAGGACCAATGAAACAGGGTCAACAAGACTCTGACTGGCTCAGCAGGACAGTACAGGATAGCAAGGGTTTTCAGCACATTAAAGGTGCATACTGTTGATTTTACACATTTGAACCCAATAAATACAACATACATGTTAAATGACTATCAACCATTTTCCAAACAAATCGTGCTAGTTGTGCATTATAGATGCTCCCATTCCCCCCCCCCNACCCCCCCCCCACACACACACACAACACACACACACACTTTCCAGACTGCCATTGGTTTCAGTTCATTCCAGTACACTTGTATATTAAGTTTTTTAAAGGTACTTTATTTAAGCAATCCAACATGGAGCGACACGGAAAAAAATATATTTCTGCCAGTAAATATAGAGAAAACAGCTTTTACAGAGAAATTAAAATGACTGCACCCTCCACAAGTATGCATGTGTCAGCAGACAAAGCATTACATTTTAAGGTATGTAACACCTGAACCTTTGGTTTTCAAAGATTGCACTAAACCTAAAATAGCTTTAAATTCTGTAACATGGGTAGGTAGTAGTAGTATTTATTGGGCTCATTCAAAATCACTGGTCCTTTAGTATCACATAATTCTGACTGCCTCACATCAAAGTAGAGATTTACTGATGATTATTTCATTATTATGCTCAGTGAGTCGGTGCCTTTGCATAAGTTTTAGTATTTCCAGCCTGTAAACCTAAAAGCTTCACATAAAAAGCTTCCATCAGCAGATTTCAGATACGCAGCAAATTTCTGTAGACATAAATATCCTATTTATGACAAGACTCTGATCATCAGCTGTGAATAAAGCTGGGTTAGTTACAGACTATTTTTCACATGCTGAAGAGTTGTGCTTATTTATAGTGAGGATCTTAGTAAGCACACAAGCAGTTTTTCAACGTCAACTCCAATTCTTGATTTGTTTTTTCCTGGGAAACTGCTGGTGTAAGTGTCACAGAAATGACATAAACCCACAGCTCTCCTTCTATTCTCACAGAGTGGAAACACTTGAGTCATTCACCCCCCACCCCCACCCGGTCATAACTAGCTGCCAGCACGCTGAGTTTTCTCTTTAATAGCAGCTTCTTTCACCGCAGCTTTTTGGCACAGGAAACCCAAGAGAGGAATGGAGTCATGTGTTACATCATCTCTCAGGCATGTGCAAACAATCTCAGAAACTGGATCTAATTACAGAGTGGATACATACTCCACCTAGTGTACCTCCCAAACCAAAAGGCCTTCATCGGTTATTATGAAAAACATTGTTTGAGCTTGAGGTTACAGCCAAAGTTATACTTGCTATATATTTGCAGATTTCATTCCACTACGCAGTGAAATAGTTACGTAGTTTCTGTCTACACTAAATTTGAACCTTTACAACATTTTCCAACCCTAGTTTGTTACACACATTTGCCCTGAGGAAAAGCACTGTTCCAACCTGCAGAACTTTACTGTCAAATGTAGTCAAGTTTTCCAAAGATACCAGATTAGTCTGAATTGTGGGGATATCATTTTAAATGATGCACAAAATAAAATGGAATATTTCCTGTTTGAAATAATGGTTAAGCCATAAAAAAAAGAACATCCAGGAAATTTCACAAAATCTACATGTCAAAAATGAGAACATGCAAATACATTTAAGACACTTTGTAAGAATGTTAACTTTAAAACTACTTAAGGAGAATTCTAAGGAGATAAATGAGGATCAAAAAAATCAAAAAGGCACATGAAGTGAGTATGTAAAAACATTTATTATTGAGGATGTTGTATGTTCAACAGTGCGTTTTGACAGTCTTGTGGTTTTACAATAGCACGTAATTCTCTCTGTTGAGTTTAAACCTGGATTTTGTCAAAAGATTAAAAACAAAAAATCTCAGCAGTGGGTTGTGCACATTTAAGTGGTAAACACATGATAGTGTTTTTATGTGTGTGCATTTTTAATTTGAGATGTCATTTTATAATTAATATACATATTGTGGATCATGAAATATCAACAAGCCCAAGTAAGGAAACAGTCCACTTTAGTTGACCATCCAAAGCACAGTAACATTAAAACAACACATTTCCAGGATGGAATATGAGCTCACATAATTTTGGAAGAAGTATAAGGATGTAAAACTCAAAGTACTGATCTCAGGCATACAACTTTTGTCCAAGAAATGTGAGGCTGCTAAGATGCAAGGGCATTTTTGGTCAACAGAAACATGATGTTCACACGTAATGACTTCATGCCAGCATATTGTTCCTATTAGACATAAAGAGTATATGTGTGTATGTGTGTGTGTGTGTGTGTGTGTGTGTATATATATATATATATATATATATACACACAANTGTGTGTGTGTGTGTGTGTGTGTGTGTATATATATATATATATATATATATACACACAAGTTTCAAGTAACTCCTGAATTGGTCCTGTTATTCCTGTCTGAAGCAGGTTTATGTCATGCTCTTACGCAACAATGCTGAGATCCTGCTGAGTGAGACTTGTGTGTGTGGGGAGTGGGAAAGGCTCCGTATCAGTCTGTACAGGACTCCTTTAATCCAGGAGCTGGAGTTTATTCTTCATTTATTTTTTTTAAAAGCAGGCTATCACAAGTAGTTGTAACCTGAGAGGCAAAACTGGGAAAGTTCACACAAATTTTAAAGTGCATCTGTGTTTGCCAACTTTTCCCTCACATTTCATTAAACTACTGCCTTTTGCTATAAAATGATGATGGCCCACAAAATGAGAAAAAAACAAAACCTGATGGCGTGATATTATCAAAAATATATCAAATAAGACTCATGTCCAGATGGTTTTAACCCAGAGATGCCTTTCACTGGTTCGCTGCTGACAAAACCAAAACCTCATCTATCATAAATCCTGTATTGATACATTAAGCACTGCATGTTAGTCTTTGGTATGGTTAAACATCAGAGAAACCCAATGTGTGGAGTGAACATTTACAATAACAGCATAAGTAAGAATGCAGCCTCACGTCAAAGTCTCTTCAGTATAGACTGGAGTTACTATCCTGAACATTTTATAATGCAATCCCACTTTGATGTGGTCTGAAATATTAAAATCTAGTTTCGCTTACTGTTAAGGGACAGAAATGATGACTAATAACATCAGAATTTGAACTGTATAAAAACAAAAGCTTCGGTTAGAATAAAACAGTAAAACAATGATGAAATATAAAAAAATTCATCTATTTATATACTTTATATAACACGGTGAGCCGACATTATTGATGTTTCTTTGTGAGCCTTTCGACTGCTAATCGTCTCACGCTGACCACAGCATGAGGACAAAAACTAACTAATCAATGCCTTACAGCAGCCAAACCTCAACAACTCCAAAAACCAATAACCACGACTGCAACACGCTGCTGGTTGCTACATGGAAACAGACAGCAACTTGTGTTATCTGCAGCTGTACAGTCAGACTAGCAGCCTTGATTACAGTATGAGCACTCTGCATGAGTCACAGGGAGGCTGGGGTCCCGACAGGTGTAACCATTGACTTGAAGCTTAGACCTCATCGCCTGTTGGGATGGTGGATGCAGGAAGTGGATGTTTCTGTTACTTGGTAATGTTATTTCACATGCTTGTAGTATAAAAGAAAAAAAAAGTAAAAAGTCTGGACAGATTATATAAAGGTTCAAAAAAAGGAGCAACTGAAATGAAACGACTAAAAACTAATCAGATTTACACCTTCAATAGCAACATTGCAATAAACATAAGTATGGACATGTATATAGGAGATGGCAATTCCAGTTATTTCCCTTCTTCTCAGGTGTTCGTGCGTTCTGGTTGAGGGCGCCTTGCTCCGCGATTTGGCACAAGACTAAGATTCCACAAAGTGAGATGAGACAAGGGTATTGGCTGAAATCATTCCGTGTTGTGAGATGAGACAATAGGGTTACCACGGACACGGGTTTGGCTCCGCCCCTACATGTCCTGCTCCACTCGCTTCCTGCGGACTGGGGAGGAGGAGAGAGAATGAGAGACTGACGGGGAGAAAGAGGAGAAATGAAGATGGAACCACAAACATGCTGAGCAACCCGGTTAGTGATCATAAAAGAAGTGAGTCATCGTGAGCAACGTGGTCAAAGTTTACGCCCGTGTCATCGCTATGTCAGCATGTGTAGATAAGAGGTGAAGCTTTTTATCGAAAAACTAAACTGGAAGAAAATTTGTCCCTTGAGCAAAAATGTATTTTAACTAATAAGGTCAAAGAAGTCTCTTTTAAGTTGATTTACAGATTTTATCCTGTAAAAAAAAATTTCTCCACAAATTAAAAAATTGCATGATACAACTTGTTCTTTCTGTGAGCTGCAGTCTGAAACGGTTCATCATTTATTTTGTTATGTCAGTACACCCATACATTTCAGAAGGATATTAAATTATTTATTAAAAATAATATCATTCAAGAGTTCTCCCTTTCCTTCAAAACCATAATTTTTGGCTTTCATAACGATTCTGATACGAATAATAATGCATTCTTTTTGATCAATTTGATTTTGTACATAGCTAAATTTCACATTCACAAATCTAAATTTTCAAATAAAAAAAACACTATTTATAGTATTTTTGAAGGAAATGGAAGAATATCTATGCACAGTCACACCCTCTACCAAAAAAGCTGTTAAAACTGTTGAAATTTGCAAAAATTAAAAATTTTTTACATAGAATTTTATACCTCTTTTTTAGTCTTATATTAATTATTAGTTTCCTCTCACATTTTCTTCTGTGTTGTATTGTTCTATATTCTATGTTATAGCCATGTTCTGAAGGCCTTTATTTTCGTTATATTACTGTTTTTTCAATAAAGCATTAAAAAAAGAAGAAGAGGTGAGGCTTCACTCTGGCGGCTGAGATCACACGTCATCCTCCATACTGTTAATGCAGCGAACACAGTCAAAATGCTGTGAAAGAAATCGCTGTTGATGCACTCACACTTGTGACCACACACACATGCATCAGACCTGTGCTACTGCGGCTCTGACAGGATGAGGAGCTAAAAGAGAGCACAGCTTGTCATTGTAGGCTGATGTCTTTGGGTAAAGACACGCTGTAGGGGACAGATGGACCAACACGAAGCCGGCATTAGCTGCACGCATACGAGCCGTCATATTCTGTTATGAGAATCTCTCGCTTAGAAAGAGAGATAACTGGATAGCAAGTGTTGATCCAACAACTCTCACACACTCAAATATTAAATAGTTTTAAAGTTACCTAATACCTTGTTTAATTTGTATATTTTATGTCTGTTTGACTTATTTGTTTTCTTATGTATGTGTGTATTTATGTGTATTGATGGACCTCAGGAAGACTAGCAAATGCATTTGCAGAAGCTAATGGGGATACAATAAACAATAAACAATAAACCCACCCATCTTTTACAAGTGAAACAAAAAGGTTTTTATTCGTGTGTGTGTGTGTGTGTGTGTGTCATACCCAGGTCATTGTTCTTGGTGATGGCTGCAGCAGCTCTGGAGCGTGGTCCCTGCTGGGTGAAGTGGTAGCCAAACTTTATTATGCTTTTGTTCTCTTCCAGCATTTTAGCAATCTCCATTTCTGCTGTCGTGCCGAGCTGCTGCCTCTGAAACACGCAGATAAAAGCAGAGTCACCATTTTTTAAATCAGTACAGAGCAAGAAGGTACAGCTCCTTTGATGTTACATTAGCAGTCATTTCCATCTGTTAAGGTATAATTTAACTTTTTTGCAGCTACTGGAAACCATTATCCTTCTCTTTGTCTCTCAACGGTCCTGTCTCCAACTGACAACCCTTGTTCTGGGTTGTGTTTTAATAATTTGTGTTTAATTTGTTTGTGTTCCTGCAGTGGAAGTGCAGGTTGCGTAGCATTTGCTGCTACTTCAGTCTGTGCGCAACCACTGTTTTACACGATGGAACTCTTTCGGCAGTTAGGATATAACAACAGCTGACAACAGAAAAACCAAAGAATGATCAAGGTGAAACACTAAAAAGAGAATTCTATCATTATAATCTTTTTTTTTTTTTTTAGGACTTTTAAGGATTTTGTAAGAAATTTTATGAACTATGAAGGCTCTGTTAATTTCTGAACCTGGTACATGTATGCATGCATATGTATACATGGATGTCACATCTCATATGGGCTGGAAACGTGCCTGTAATAGTGCATCTGTATTAAAATGCTGAGAGCAACGTGCACGGTACCTGGTTGTCTATCTTGATCTCCGTGAGTGTGTCGTTATCTCTCAGTGCATCAACCAGTGCCTGCACCCCCGTCCCAGTGATGAAGTTGGACTCCATGTTTAAACTCAGCAACGTCTTGTTCTCCCGCAGCATTTCGCTGAACGCCTAGGAGGGGAAGGAGGGAGGGAGAGAAGGATGAAGAAACGAGGAAAAGGAAGAGGAAGCAAAGTTGCAAATGAGGGCTTGCCAGATGTCAACATTGCAGTTGAGGGCATCTCACCACGGCAATGGGGTCGTTACTGCGTGTTGCCGCCAGGCTGAACTTCTTGACATGCGTGTTCTTCTCCATGGCTTTGGCGATGTCCTTCAGTGTGGGAATGGGAATGTTCTGGAAAAAAAAAAAAACAAGAAGTACTCATTGGCTCATGGATAGAAAAAACATGCAGTATATACGTAGTAGTTCTGAGAGCATGTGTTTCTGTGTGTGTGTGTGTGTGTACCTTGATGTTGTTGAGGTTGACCTCTGTTAAAGAGCTGTCATTGTTTTTTATCCGCTGCAGGGTTTCTTCTACGTTCGTGGGATTAGGAGGCTCATCAAACACGGGGTTCATCTTCTCCCCTTTAATCACGTCTAGGAGAAACACAAATGCGCACAGGTCAAGTCGTTGTTCATTTTAGGACTTTTGATTTCGATTTCAACAAATTTAAATTAATTCTATGATTGTCCTTACTGTTGTAACCCTCTTTGTTTGCAGTCCCATATGTCTGGGTACTGGTGACCAGGGTGTGAACGCCCAGGATTGCTGCAAAATAAAAGCGAGCCGCAGCTTAAACAGTTGTAGAGAAAAGTCAAGTATTTCAAAGTAAAGACTAAAGAGTAATCAAAGCTAAAGACTACAGCAGACAGCAGTGTTTTTCTGCTGAGCGAGCTCTTTTATTCTCCCACTGACACACACAGTAAAGGTTGAGGCCATGGGAGAGACAGTCAGAGTGAAAGGAGCCTGTGTTAAACTGTCCCAGCAGAGATCAGAGAACAGAGCTCGCTGTGTGCACCGCTTCATTTTTAGAAGAAACTCTCATACAAAGTTATGCTTCTACCTTTTATCAATGACGCCTCGTCTTTCCCAGACTCACTCACTCACCTGCAAGATCACACAGCTCTGTGTCCGTGGCGCTGGACAGGGCTTCCTCTAATTCGGGATCAAGGGTCGTGACTTCCTCTTGGCATGTTTCTATGGGTTTGTGCTTCGGAACAAATATTTTGCCTATTGAGATGGGAAGAAAGGGAAAAGGAGAAAGAATTGAGCTAAAGTGCCGTACTCGGAAGAGATGAAGCTGACTCTCACGCAAACAGGAAGGCAAGAAATGACTTATGTGAACGAGGGGTACAAGCAGGCCGGGTGAAGATTTTATAAGATGTTATGTAACTTCAAATTTCTACAGAAACTGAAAATGTCAAATTGTTAGCTCTGGTTAATTCAAGTAATGACTTGTCTTTCTCCTACAGTCAGTTTCTGTCTTCCTGTGCTGCAGTCATGAGATCGCATGACTGCTAGTTGTTGTGTGAGTGTGTTCCTGTGTTCCTGAGAAGCCACTGGAGACAATCCAAGATACAGCTACAACATAATATACATGGAAATAAACAGGGGAAAAAAATAGTAAAAATAGTAATTAATACTTAGCAGGCCTTGTATCAAAGGCGACCATCAACGCCGTTTTCAATTTTTTCAATCAATACCCAGAACTAAAAATGACTTACAGCGGTCACTTCCTGTACTTTCCCATTTTAAGGCCAGAATTTGCGTTTTCTGACTTTGTCAATCATATAATAATTGTATAGAATCATTGCATGTGGTCTTTTGATCATGCATAATGAAATGAGATATAAGCTCAAAGAGCCAACCGATGTTTGTATGCACACCAGAAAGTAGACATGATTTTTTTACTGGCTGGGTCAGCCAATGAATTAAATATTGTGTTCCATAAATCTCTTATTCATAGCCCAACACAAAGTTTTCTAAGTGTACACTCACTTCGATCATGCACACGTCTCCATCTTTATTTCCAGACACTCCCGAGTTCACTTTCCCTTTAGCGTAATCTGAACAACAGATATGTGCTTTGTAGATGAGTCTTGAGTCTCCTGCTATTTTACACAACATTCCCCAACAATCGGTGGTGGAGACCAGCTAAACGCAGCCCAGACATAACTTTATGAAACTATGGTGTTGCCATAGTTAACCAGCCAAGCCAAGAAAAGGAAAGAGAGAAGGAAGTCACGGAACAATGGCTGGAGTNAGTTAACCAGCCAAGCCAAGAAAAGGAAAGAGAGAAGGAAGTCACGGAACAATGGCTGGAGTCTAATCTGAGCTGTGCTGCTGGGGCAACAAACACTCGCACTAGCTGGAGGGTGGATGCCCTTCACCCTTCTCCCTATATGCCTCCTTGCACAAAAACAGCTCCTCCCTCCTTCCCTCCTTCTAAGTCAGTCAAGCCAGTCAAATTACACTTGTCCCTGCTGGGGGCTCTGGCATTTCCTCAAAGCCTGTAAACAGCAAACACAGTCATTAGGCAGTATCCTGTGCCTGATCTGATATGTAGACATGACCAAAAACTGACAGTCCTATGTCTGTATAATCCAGTAGGAACATGCATAATAGACTGAATGAAAACAACACATTGTGTTACACATTCTTAAAATGCTGAGGGGGAAACACACATAATGAATGATGCTGGGTCTGTCTGGAGCTGGAGCAGCTGAAGTCTTTCCTGTGTTGTCAAAAATCAGAAGCATTGCACACCAATGCAGCACTGGAACAGTAAAGCTGGCAGTGCTGGAAACAACACTTTAGTCCTCACAATGTGCCAATAAGGAGCTTTAGCAGATCTATTATTAATGCATCTTAACCAGTCAATTTGCTGCTGACATTGTAGAATTGACTCCCCAGGCACAAAATGATCAACAAAATGGCCAGCAAAATGTTTCCGTATTAACAGTAAAGGCTTCCTGTGAAAAGGCCTCATAAGAACAGAAGCATGCTGTTGGCTGTGGGGATATTGAAGATTTGAAATTAAGTTTCTGTCTTTGCGTAAATCTTTTGTATCAAGGAGACCTTTCTATGGAAGCCCGTTTCCACCACTTGAAAATAAAAAAAACCTACAGCCGCCCCCGGTTGTATTTGATTCTCTCCTGTGACCTTCCAATAAAACCATCTGACAATTCTCCAGGTCTCAAAACCCTCATTTGAGTCTTGTAATTACTTGGGAAACCAGGAAGGAAATTTTAATCTTCAATATACAGTAGCTATGTTCTTTCATTAGTGCATCAGCCACACCCTGCAGTGTAACCTCAATAAACTTCTCCGTAAGACTCTCAGTAAGAATGCCTTCAAGCCTCCAATCAGTGTGACAGAGCAAGAAACAAGCCTTTGCTCTGATGCATGAAGTCTATGCTGACCGTATCCAAATGAACCAGAACTCAACCTACTAAGACAGCAGCCAATAATACAGCCTTTCAAAATCAAAGAAACTGCAATCTTCCTCTTCGAGAGATGCAAAAAAATGAAGACAGATTCCACTTCAACCATCATCCAGCCAACATGTCTTCTTGAGTTTATTTTGACAAACCCGGGAGGAAAACAAGGACGACTAAAGGAAACAGACAATAAGATGGAATGTGGAAGGGCTGAAATGATGCAACAATGTTTAAGTGGTTAAAGGGCTACAGTGGTTACCATGGTATTTAAGCAGACTGTGTGCTCTCAAAGTCTGTGTGCGCGTGAAGTAGACACACACACACATACTTTTTCAGCAGGGGGGGTGAGTGTAACAAAGAAAGAGAATTAGCTACACAGAACCACCACAATGATTTGACTTTCCCATGTTGTCAGTGTGCGTGCACGCTCGTGCAGCCCAAACAAACACTCACACACACACAACAGGGAAACTAAATTTTCGCAGGTCAAGGTCAGGGCAGGGGGAATATGTCAGTTCCATTTCCTCTCTAGTATTTGGCTCTCCAGAGATCCCAACATGAGGAATTTCTCTTGACAATTCTTGTTAAACAGCAATGACTCAGCTCAGCCGTTCTC
Source organism: Lucifuga dentata (assembly GCA_014773175.1). Taxonomy (NCBI): domain Eukaryota; kingdom Metazoa; phylum Chordata; class Actinopteri; order Ophidiiformes; family Bythitidae; genus Lucifuga; species Lucifuga dentata. Next base: position 93,376 of record VXCM01002326.1, read on the forward strand.
TGTTTTTCTCCGTCATGCTTTCACTAAAAGTTACTAAGAGGACCATTAAGTACAACTTCACTCAATTTAAAAAGAATTAGCTTTTCTTGACGAGGTCAGATCACTTCAGATTTTGCAGCATTACTAAGAAATGTTAATCTCATCTGGATCAACCATGAGTGTGTATTTAACCTTCCCACAACAAGATTCAAGCCACAAACATAAAAGTGTGTTGGAGGCAAACTGCAGACTGTTAAAGTCTTTAAAGTCTTTCATTCGCTCTTTTATGCTTAAAAAAAACAAAAAAAAAAAACAGTTCTGAGTACTGCAGGACTGGCCTACATGCTGTATGTTGTGATGACAAGCATCCGCCCTTCAGGGCCTTTTGTCTTTTCACTCTTTCAGTGTGGTGTTTACTAAAGCCTGTTTGCTAACAAGCTTGACAGTTGCAGAAATGTACTGTAAGTCTGATAGTCTGTATAGCTAAAGATTATATTTATGACATTCTGCCGTTTTATGAGTGGCGGAACAGGCCACAGCTGGACATTTTCCATCTTAAACCCGCTGGTCCCCTAGAATGACCATCATCTGTCATTTTTAAAAAGATTCCTATCAATCAACAAAGCAAGACGGTGCAGGCAAATAATTTATGTCACCTTGAGAAGTGAATCCAACCCAAATAGTTCAGAACCATGTAGCTTCTTCCAAGCTAAACCTCGGTCTCAAAAGCTGTCTGTGTGATGAGAAACTACAAAGATAAAAAAAAAAAAAAAAAAAAAAAAAAAAACATGAAGCATAAGCTACCATGAAGCTCAGCTCACAGTTCAGCAAACAGATGTGAGTGATTTCAACGAAACTTCTTAACACGCCCTATCTCCTGTGACCTGACACAAACACACCATCCCCACAGTTCCGTATGTTGCGTAAGAGCAGGCATCTAAAGGACAAAAACAGAACCATAATTGCCGCTGTGTGTTTATACTGCTGATGTAGACACACACAGACACACCTCAGTTCTTCATCCCGAGAAACACACACACGAGACGGCTCCTCTTGACTGACAGCATCCATTAGACTTGTGCGTGTTAGGCCAATTTTACATGATAAGCGTTGAGCATTGCACTGGCTTGGGCATTACATTATTGTGTATTGGGAGCTGAGTGGTGATTCCTAATGTTGCATCACGCCACCTTGGCGCTGCACAGCGCTCGGATTCTCTATTTTGACACAGCACTCAAAGCTAAACCAAATTCAACTTTGGCCTTTCCTTTCCGATGCTGACCTTTCCAACACGCAACCAATCAGAGAACAGCTGTAAGCAGAAGCTCCACAGCGATGGAGGAGTTTATAATGGCGACTCAACAAGGTTTCATGCACCACATTCGCCATTTTTTCACTTTTCTTCTCTGAATGAGAAGAAGTGCCAGAGCGTTCTTTGTTGCAGTGTCCATGTCGCTACCCGATTTGACCCGGAAACCCAATTTGGACCATCAATGTGCAAAAATCGCCCATGGTAACTGTCAACATGTCATTACAAACGAGCGCTTCCTGTCAGCGCTTGGTTGAGCGGCGCTGCTCAGACTCCGCTCATGAACAAGCAGAGNCGAGCGCTTCCTGTCAGCGCTTGGTTGAGCGGCGCTGCTCAGACTCCGCTCATGAACAAGCAGAGCTTGGATGCCAAGCTCAGCTGCAACGCTCAACGCTCAACGTTTATCATGGCAAACTGGCCTAAGTGTAACATCCTTGCTGGAATTAGTCAAGTTTGGGGGTTATTTCCAAAATGCTACAAAATCCATTTACAGAAACTCAAGAAATTATTCAAAATCTTTTAACACATAGAGAAAGATTTGTCACCATGTTTAAAATGATGACTATATCATTATCATTAAGTTCTCTGTATGAAGCTACATCGTGGTTAATCGCACGCACGCGCACAAACGCACACACACACCTTTCTTCTCCCCAGTGAATGGCACTATATCCTCTCTGTCCTTGTACTCCATGGCTTCCTTTTCCAGGTACCTGAGGAGGCTTTCCCTGTTAAAAGGCCCCGTTTCTTTCTTGGCCGTCTGGTCTTTCTGACGCATACCCGCTGGGAGGAGAGCATTCTGCAAGGGGAAAGAGACGTGTTAAGTCAGAACAGAAAGACCCATATGTACCATCAATTCCAACTGCTTGATTATGTCTGTTTTCTTGAAGCAAGCAGTCGCTCTATCATTTGGAAATTTTCGCTCTGCTGCCCAGTCTGGCTCCTCCCATATTTGTGATGTCTGCGGGGGCATTTTAGCATCACTACAGCATGAAACAGTATTTAAGGATATATTTTGCTCTAAAAGCATTTCTCACAATTGTGCAGCAGACAGAGAAAGGCTTCAACTGTTGCCTTTCTTGCTGCAAATTAAGTTTAATCTGGCATGGTCTCACACTGCTGTCAAACAAAGAGCTGCACGCAAACGGCGATAGACAGCAAGAGTTGTGTTTCCAGATCCGTTTAAGTCACTGTTGCAAGTCACGGCGGTAGCAGACATGACTTGCAACAAGTAAACATAACTACACCGGTAACTGTCAACTCCAGCCAACAAAAAGCAGGAGGCTCAAAACACTCGACCTGAGGGCTTACAAAGCTGAAGCTGAAGCTTCTCTTTTTAGTGTTGCCTGAAGAACAATGTGTTTGACTTTGTTCGCTGGCAACAAATTTCCTCACAGTCTTGAAAAGAAAGCATTGGAGATGTGCATGAGCATAAGATGCAGGAATGAATATGATCCCACCGCTGCTTAGCGTTTCCTGTGGGCTTTGTGCAGTTACCGTTTCAGGCCATTTATTTCATTTGGGCTGATTAGATGGAATTTCAATAAAACTCCCAGAGTTCCCGAGGGGATTTCATGATACTCTGCTAACAAATAAACACACAAACATTTGGCATCCTGCTAACTGAAGCTTCAGCTCAGACGTCCTCTCTAAAGTATCTTTCTAACAACAAAGGACTGGGAACGTGTTAGGATATTACACGTTAAAGGGAAAATCCACCATTGGATTAGAATTTGTATATTTCAGGGCATTATTTTGTGTTTTCACTGTATTTTTTTTTTGTGTTGTACCCTCATTCTTTTTCACCAACCACTCTCACTTCAGATCATTATTTTCCACAGTTCACAGAATTACTTAGTTTCTACNCCCCCCCAACATGAGTCCTGAAATACTGCTTCTAGGCAAAGGTGTCTGCTTATTGTTAAAACTAACTAGCTACTAATTTGGAAAACTGAAGCACTTCTTCTGCAGTTGTGACCTTTACAAAAAAAAAAGGTCTTATAGCTGCAGCAATTTTGGCTCTGCTTAGGCGTGTGAGTGGATAAAACGGCTTCTTTTTCCACTCCCACCAACAGAATTTTGTTTGATAATAAAACAGCGTGTGCAAAGTTTGTTGAGATTTTGCAGAATCTGCTACATTGTGATACTGTCATCATTGTAGGCAACTTATCATGTCTGTATCTTATCGTGAGCTACGCTGTGATTCTCGCTCCTCCATGTTATTTTTGCAATATTCCTCCCTTGCTGAGTCCAATAATATCGAAGCCTGATCTATTTACGGTAAACCCCAAAATTTCTTGAAATTTGCCATTTTGCAACACGTGGCTTTGCTCACAAGAATGGGAGCGTATCTATGTTCCCAAGGTCCTATGTTCCCCAGTTCAATATTCTGTTAAGACACATTAAGTGTGTCTTAACAGAATAACCCTAACCCTAATCCTATCCCTAAACCCAATCCATTATGTGCTCTATTGTGCTATACAGAGCTGAGGAACATAGGACCCTGGGAACATAGGAATGACTCCACAGTCACTATCCCCCCCACCACCACCACTAAAGAGCTGGAGCTCCTCCAGCCTTCACCAAGCCCTGACCTCAGGGTCCATCTCCTCGAGGGCTGTCTCCAGCTGTTTGAGTTCTTCTGCTGACAGCTTGTTGAGGATCTCATCTTCGTTGATCTCCTTGTACTTGTCTAGGTCCTTCTTGAACGACAGTGCCATGGTGAAAGTTTTCTCGACAACACAGGACAGCAGAGTGCAGCCACACCGTTCCGCCTTTGGGACTTGCAGCTCCAGACCTCGAGGCCACCTAGAGAGAAACGAGGACACGCATCCAGAGACAAACAAAGAAATCTGGTTAGAAAATTCCTTTACAATTAGCTGAATAATACCATCTTTTTAACCAACAGTGTTTATCTTAGTGTGAAACATCCTTGTGAAACAATACTAGTAACAATACTGATCACAGCTGGGCCAGATAACAAGGTCTTGCAATGATGCAACACACACACACACACCACAGCTGGAGCAGAAGAGGAACTTTCTCAGGCCGACACAAATCACCCCACCGCTCCCACACAGATCATGAAGAAACACTTCACGTGGGTCGTGCAACTTAAAAGNAATCACCCCACCGCTCCCACACAGATCATGAAGAAACACTTCACGTGGGTCGTGCAACTTAAAAGCAAAATAAATGTCTTTTAGTGTTTTAGCTTTTTGAAGCTAAAGTAAATGGATGGGAATGTAACAAATAAAGATCAGTGGATGAGTTGGGGAGTGAGTGTGTTTCCTGTCAAACAAAATGAAGAGGCCACAGTCTTCCCTCTCCCACGCCACAGGCCCCAACGCAAAATGACCTCACCATTTCCAGGTTCCCGCATATCTCCACACATCATCTTCAGTCAAAATCACTTGCAGATATTTAAATCCAAACTCTTAGTTTCCCCAAAAATGCTTGTTCATGCTACAGGCTAATGCTTTATACCCATTAAAAAAAATAAATAAATAAAATCGTAAAATAGCATCCTTGCAGGGAAAAGAAATGTGCATGTTTGTGGATATAAAGAAGAGCAACAGGCTGCTGGACAGGTTTATGATGATGAGCCTTGCTGCTTACATTCTATCTTCACTCTGCAGGAATATCCCATGAATCACACCTATCAACATCAGCGGTTAGATACAGCACCACCTTCCAAACTCCCTGACAGCTCTGAGGCTTAATCAAGGACTCCTGAAACAATCTGAGCCATTTCTTGGAGCTGCCTGAGTGATTTCTCTAATTCTGTGGATTTCCCTGAAGACACTGAGTGTGTTTCTGCCTGTCTGCATCTCTACTGTTCATTTCCTCATCAGCACAACACAGAATCTGTCCCGGACTAATTCTTCACCTCTCCTGTTGAATTAGACCACAGCTACACACGTTTAATCCGACACGGTTATGAGAGTCACAGCGTGAACATTAGCAAATGGAGGAGGCTGAGTGCCAGCAGATAAAGCCGGGCTAAAATGTCAACACTGATAGCTTTAATGAAAGCATTTTATTATTATGATGATCTACCAAACGACTGGACAGTAAACCAGATTACCAACATTATTAAACTGATATTAGTGACCTAAGTTTACCCATGTCAAAGTTTTCATTAAGAACAACAGCCAGTGGCATCTACCCAGAATTTCAACTGGCCAATAGGATCACAGTCCAGATGTCTTGCTTTAATTAGTCAAGCTTTTATTAATTAGGACAAACACAACAGAAGTAAGCTAGCATAACAAGCAGGTATTGTTATGTTTATTTATAGAGATAAAAATGACAATTTGTTGTATTTGAGACCATAACAATTCACCCTAATCTACAACATCTAAGATCTAATAATCTAATAATAATCACATTCGTGTTGGGTTGGATCGTGGTGAAATCAAGAAAGTGGTGTAGGAAGTAAAGTCAGGCTGAGTACGTTGCTGCTAATAGGCTAAATGGAAGAAAGAAGATCAGCAATTTAAGCAGCAGCGGTTCAGCGCTAATGGTGCTAATCAAGACAGATGCTGAAGCAATATAAACGCCATAGAATGAAAAACAAGGAGCTCTACACAATGGAGATTTAAATAAAAATTAACATTACACAGGTGAGTCAATATTTATGAACGTGAACATTTTTCTAATAGCAGCAAACCAAAAAAATAAAGCTTTAATCATCAAAAACCTGACCTGACATCCCAGTGACATCACATCAGACACACATCTTTGACACACAAAAAAAGCTTTATGTTGTGTTATGAAACATACACAAGATGAAAACACAACAAAACCCGTACCTATAAAATCATTGCAAATGCTGTGGTGAAACAGCAGCAGGACTTGTGTCTCTGTGATGTCATTAAAGCGCTCTTATTTCTGGAGAGAGGCCTGTATGTACTCGCTAATCAATACTAAGTTGTCCAGAAACACACACACACAAAAGCACGAGTTTTAACTCTAATTACGACTGCATTTTTCCTTTACAGCTTTCCACAAGCTAGACACGTGTTTTTGATAGAAGACTTCACATATTCTGCCAAAAAAGTCTCATTCTGTGATTAACCCTTTTCAATTATTCCCAAACTATTTCTGCCGTTGGTAGCTGACGCATATGTGTACAAAAAGCGAGTGATTGCATCATATCAAGCTTGATTTATGACTGTAAGCTGGCGTAATTTTGGTTAAATCGCCTATGACTAATTCTTAGATGAGAAGAAAGGAATGATGGGATGGTATTTGTGGTCTGGGCTTGGAAAAAGCACAGACCCCAGTTGGGGATTAACATAAATCACACACGTGCACACACATACAAGTAATGCTCTTACAAGTAGATCAGCTAAAATTACACTATTTATCACATTATCCTATTTTCTCAAAAACACTTTCCACTCCATTGACATGTGGTTCAACACATTCAAACCCACTGTGCATGGTGAGAACCCAAACTTCTGAGTTTCCAGACAGGACTAATGGAGCCTGCAGACAGAGGAAACAATAGCGATGACTGGACTAAGGACTAAGCGGCTACCCTGAGAGGATCCATTAGTACAATCTGATTGATTCCTTTCTTCTTCTCCTCGCTCTGCTCATCCCTCTCAACAACAACAACATGGCCAACAAACTGTCTGCACTCTGTGTTCACGTTACACTTTCCTGAGCTGATCTGTGTACCTGGGCTGCTGTAGACATGTCACAGATACGTACAAAGACACAGTTTAAATGTCGCAGTTTAAGTTTCCCTGGCAGGTGTGATATTCCCCCAGACTGCAGCGATCAAACTTAAAAAAAAAAAAAAAAAAAAGGCAAGTAATACTTTTGCTCATTTAAGCAGTTCCATGTTTATAAAGTTAAACACGGTTAATCAAAATTATTCTACTGTGCAACGCAAGGCTGAGTGTCCAAGGGAGCTTCACTTGACAATGTTCTTGAAATGTGTGTTTCTAACTTCAAAAGCCTGAGCTTGGTTATTGCACGAGAGCAGAAGGGAAGTGCAAACACCATTTTTTATGTCAACTAGTCAGGGTCATCTCGATGAATGATCGACTCATCACTCTCTCTAAAAGTTGACGTTTTTCATAAGCTGGTGGCTTATTGGGGGAAAAAAGGACCATACAACTCATTTTGCATGTTTGAGCTGAATATATTCAATTTTCATACAGGTTACGTTACTGACAACCATTTCCCAAAGGATAAAAGCTTTCCTGGTATTTTGCAAAATCTCTTAATCTTTCAAAATCAAATATTTAAGCGATATACCCACCTTAAAAATCGATGTTTCACCTGCTAATAGTTACGCAGCCTTTAAACGGTCGTTTAAATTTTTCAATAAACACAGGTCTTCTTTTGGGCCTATATTTCCCGGTGGAGACATACATTCACTCCACACTTTTTATTGCGCTTAAACACTAAAATTACAAAACTTCGAAAAAACCTGAATATATGTTGTTCACAATAATGGATTACCTATCCCAAGAACATTTCAACAAGTTGATTTTAAGAGTGTACCAGAATGAACTGAAACCAGTGGTGGTCTGAAAGGTAGGAAAAAATTTTCTAATTCGCCGTTCCAGTAGTATGCTTTGGGAAATGATTGTCAGTAACGTTACGTATATGAAAATTGAATATATTAGGCTCAAACATGCAAAATGGCAGTTATGGTCCTTTAATTGTGGAAAAACTATGAGCTATTTTTCAGGCAGAATACTTATTACAATTTCTTCTAAATTTATTAGAAAAGTGGGATGGGAAAGGCAAAAGATTTGTTTCTTCCTTTGCATTTTAAATTGAGTAAAGTTTACCCAATGCATTTGTTGTTTTAGCTGATGTGTCTGGCAAACTGAGGAGGCATTGTGTGTCTCAAAAAGACCATTTATGTGCCATGTAGTATGTGGATACCTTAAATTGGAGAGGTTAAAGTTCATATCAGGGGTCTTCCCAAATATCACTGGGTAAAATTATACAGATTTCTCAAAAACAACAAACTCTCTTCAGCATATCTCCTATAATGACAATTATTTTAATCAATTTTCAGGTCGCAAGTGCTATTTTAGACTTGAGAGACTGATGGTGGTGAAATAGTAATTTGCAGCAGAGATGAACAGGAAGTGCGGACTGTTATTACATTATTACACACACAGCTGCAATGTACAGTGAGACTATAGTTAGACTGACCCAGCTCTGCTACCCGAGAGACAAGAGTCTGCACTTGCTCCTAGTCTCTTCTGCTCTCTTTGCTTCCGTCTCTCCACCTTGTTGTTCGTGAGTTCTCCTTTGCATTTCATTTGGGTACAGCACTCTTAAGGTGGCTGGAACTGGCAGGCAGAACATGACTGGAAACTGATGGCAAAAGGAAGACAAGGCAGGATCTGAATGAGCTGACACTATATTTACTGCAGCACTATCCAGAAACGAGTAGAAGATGATATGAATACACGGGTACCAGGGAAATCAAAGCTGTTTTGATAGGAGTTATGGCACAGATGCTTGACTAAGCATCAGCGAGTGCCAGCCAGACACTTTGTGGAAAACTTCTACCTCAACAATTTTCTTACTGGGACCATAAATTTACTTTTCTTTCCAGTGTCAAAGTCAATAAAAATATGTATTTGACAAAAAATAAATAAATAAATAAAAATCAGCATTTGCTATTTATTCAACATTCTGCCCTTCCAGTTCTTTCAGTGTTACTCTGTAAGTAGATTTTATTTAGACATCCCAGCAAAATAAAGTTGCACCTAGCCCTTATATTTATTATTATTTCTTCTTTTCAAAAGTCTTCGTGAAAACACAGAATGGTGCATGAATGGGAAATTGTTAGCTGGCTTGTGACTAATGCTTTTTGCAGCTGACTCTTGACGCTAACCTGAGTTCAACCACCACAACTAAATCCTGGATCTGCAGCAAACACTGGGCCACTACAAATTATGGTATGGCAAAGACCCAGGAGGAAATGGGGTGTTTCTCAAACAAACACATGGTCTGCATGGCATGCTGCCTTTATCTAGCTGCACACACAACATTATTAAAAGGTACAATAAGAATAGATTTTAAGGAGTGCCCTGTTTTTTTTTTTTCTCTCTCTGATCAAAAGGACTACAGAACACATACAATAAATACAGTTTCAATTCCCATTTCCACACCTATGTAAATAGTAATGACAAGCACTATTGTGGCTATCTTGGATTAACACCCTGCTTTCATTCAAACACCAGAGGCATGCTGGTTAAACAGATCATATCTGTCAAGCCTGTTTATCTGGAATACTGTAGTGCAGGAGGTGGTACTACAGCAGTAACACCAAAACTGCTAAGTCAGCAGTCACATTGACTTCCACTCAGTGACAATACCTGTCATACAGCTTTAGATAAGCTACCCTGCCTCCAGGCATGGGAAAAACCACTTCCCTAACATGTGTCCTCCTTAAAACAAGGACCACACCCTTCTTTTACCAATGAGCCCTGTCGGACAGACTGAACACACACATAAACACTTGCGTAAGCTGCACCTAGCTGACAATAAAAGCAGCAGTGTGTATCGCCTCTCCCAGATGTCCACATTGGTGTGAATCATCACAACTTAAGTATGTCCTCTATTTTTTGACATACAGTGAAGCCATGGATGTCTACAGCATGTACTGTCTGGCTAACAGGGATGGGCTCCAGACCTTAAATTATATTATGTTACTATACATGCAATTTGTAACTATACCCACCAAACACCATAATTCAGAATCCCCAATAGACCAGATAACAGAATCGTGACAAACTCATTAGAGCTGCGAATACCGGTATATCGCGGTCATAAATGCAGCAAAACTAAAATGACACAAAATAAGTTTGTCTCTTTCTATACACAAATAACTACCGCACACTAGCTAGTACCTACCTGCCCTGAAGGGAGAGTTTCATCCACCTTCTACATACAGTAGCAGTCTATGAGACAACAGTAGCAAATCCGCTCCTGTTCAGGAAACCACGCTGACAGCTCTCATGCTGATCAAGACTATCTCCGCCTAGCAAAAAGCCGCTCCCTTTAGTTGCAAAACATTTGAAGAGGTTTATAGAAGACGCACTCTGGTAATTTACATATGCTGGATGCAATACACAGTGCAAAATGCAGAAGCTAACATGCTAACCGTAGCAGTTACTCAAGTTGTCGTTCCCTTTAGCCGTTTAGCTAAACCTGTCACCTCTTGGCATGAATTCCCAGATAAATAATTTCAAAATGTCAGGCTTGTCCATTTCCTTACCTGAAACAATCGGAGCTAGCTAAGGAACCTCCAAATATTCCCAGTCAGCCCAACAGATACACTATCTTCTGTGCTGATTCTTTCAATCAGTCTAAGGGCGGTAACACAGGAAGAGAGAGCGAGCGCATACCGTGATTGACGTCCGATTCAGCCAATAGACAAAGAGATTGTTCAGTGTCTGCCAATAGTGTAACTAATCCCGCCCCCTTTCTACAAGGACGAATCAGATAAAATTAAAATAAAATAAAATAAAATAAATAATTATATTAAAATAAATTAAATTAAAGCTTATGGCACAATGAAATGATAAATTACTTTTCATGTTCACTGAATTTCACCTTAATTTCACTTATTTACTTTTAAGATTTGCACTGTTTCACATCATTATAAATTAAAAATGAAATTAGCTAATAAATAGTTTGAAGATGTCGCTTTGGGATCTCAGAATATATAATTAGTATTTGTTATTGTTTTGTTTTGTTTTGACATTTGCTACATGAAATGCTTAATCAGTTATTTAAAAAAAACAATAAAGTAATCAGTAATTAATCATTAATGTAAATAATACTTAATTACATCCCTAATGTAATTACAGATTTGTTTCATACCTAGGATACTTCATCCTATGCAGTCTGATAAGAGCAATAAATCAGCCGTTAATTAACAGTTTTTGGAATCCTGTGGACCAAGATTGAAAGTCCACCAGCCTGAGTTCAATCAGAGTGTTCATGACACTTCCATTAAATTAGACCTTAATGATTAGTTCACAGGTGATGAATTAAGATGGGCACTATTTAATTCAAACATCTACAGATAATTTCATTTTGAATCAATGAACAACACACTTTAAAGAGAACATTAGAGAGATTGCTCATTCTGTCTGATCTTCCTGTTTTCCTAATGTGCCATAAGTCTAATTAACCATTCTCACAAACTCCTCAACTAAAAAAATCTCTCTCTCTCTCTCTCTCTCTCTCTCTCTCTCTCACACACACACACACACACACACACACANTCTCTCTCTCTCTCTCTCTCTCTCTCTCTCTCTCACACACACACACACACACACACACACACTGACACATGCACAGACATGCACACACCATACACATACACACTTAAAGTACATTGAAAAGATTACATTACCTCAGATTAATAAAGACCAGCTCACCTGAATAGGCCTCTCTTTCTACTACACTGTTACACAATAGGGGAGATAGTATTTCATGTACGTTCTCAGTTCACAGTATGTGCACTCACTGCAACAAGATCCCTTGTATGTAATACAGAAACGTTGGGAACATTTGTACTTCCTGGTAGATCACTATTGCTAGAATAAATTGAATGGCAGTGACCAGCTAAAGAATTTGTAATGTATTGAAAGTAAGATAACTTCATTGTCATTTTAAACAAATTAAACTGATTTTTGATTTTTTTTTTTTTTTTTATCCATTCTGAGATACATCTGTATTATCTATCATCCAGTGTTGTTTATCATCTGTCCTGTTAGAACTACTAAGTCAGATGTAGATCTACCGTGACTTGTTCCAGGCCACTAAATATTTGTGTGTGTGTGTGTGTGTGTGTGTGTGTATATGTGTGTGTGTGTTAGTTTATGTGGGGTGGCAGTGTAGTGGGCAGAATGCCAAAGAGCAGCCCAATAGTTTTTCAGTGACAAACAGTAGTAAGCTGTAGCTTACAATGGGAGTAGAAAAAAAGGATACTAAAACACCAACTGTAGTTCTAGTGTAGTGTTTAATCTCAGTCTAAGGCAGTCAGTCAAACCCCTCCGGTTTTTATTGTAGGTTTGTAATCTCAGATTGCTTAGACTTGCTTTGCTATTTTTAAATGATTATAAAACTGGATAACTAAATAGTTTTTAGCTGCTGGGAATGAGTAAGCAATTAAAAATATGAGATTGAGCTCTGATAACTTGTAGTAGATGATTGGTATATCATATTACTCTATCATACCTGGAAATAAATGTAGCTCACACTAGGAACATGAATAAGAGTCATAATATATAACATAATTAAAGTCTTATGTTATTTTATATAAATTATTTTAATTTCATACCAATAATGTGCCCAATTTTCTTTTAGATACACAGGTGCCTATGGAATTCATATTTGGATATAGTTCACAGTCAACATCTCTTTACACTTTAAAAAAAAGCATTTGACCTGTCATTATTATCATCACAGTTATAATTCTGTTAGTTAGTATTGTAATTGTTAGTTTCTCATCTTTATTTTTTATTTTTTATTTTTTATTTTGCCCCCCATTTGATTGTTTTGGACTTGTAGTTGTTTTGCTGCTTTTTTTTTTTTTTTTTTTTTGCAGCAAACTACAAGTCCAATTTGAGGTATTTGAGGAGGATTTGATGGACTGTATTTGAATGTTCTGGGGATAAGACCATGGCTTTTAACCTTCTATTGCACGATATATATGATTTTATTCATTGTACAAAATATTTTATTTTATGTTATGTTTTATTCCTGTACACAATATGATCAATTTCTTTCTGTGAATGATAATGTGTAAGAGTAAGAGTTTTTGTCTTTTATATGTTCCTTTTAAACATGCAATAAATAAACTAAACTAAACGAAACTATATTTACTGAGGGATTTGACTCTAATCTTGCAATGGTGTTTGTCGCCTGCCAGTGGCTATTATGACTCACTACAGCAACAATGGGACTCTGGTTGAACCCGGAAACAAAACTTCACAAACTCTCGCGATAATTTCCTTTAGGTCACGTTTTCACTGAATTTAGAAGAAATGGCGGACATGGATGAATTGTTCGGCAGTGATGGAGACAGCGACAATGATCAGCGAGGTAACGGCGTTTCTTTTTTAGATGATCAAAGTACCATTACCTCATTAAGTGAGTTATTAAGACGATAAAGCTGCCAAAGAAGCAAAGCTAGAAGTTAGCTTTAGCCGGACGATGAACAGAACGTGTGGATCTTTGCACTGTTAACATCCCGTTTACATGAAATCAGCTTTTGTGTAATCCTAGCTGTAGCTTTTTAAATATAACGTGGTAAAACTGCGTAATTATAAAACGGATTAAATTATACCTCTGTTTTATTGACTGTGGCACGTTTGAAGTTGTTGTAACTAGTTACTTATCGAAGAGGGTGAAGTATAACTTATAAAACACAACATGGAAAAATAAGTTTTTTTTTTAAATGATAAGAACAAATGCGTCAGTAAAACAAATTCATGAAATTTATAAACTATTGTAGAGAAACAAACAATTCATTGGCCATCCTTACACTCCTTTTAATCTCAAATTTAGTTATTAAAGAGTTGTGACAACTGTAATACCGAGGCAGGATAATTTACATGGTTTATGAGGATAAATATTTTTTTAGCAGTTCAGTTCACAAATTCACTGTAAATTTAACAGAAATATATATATATAAAAAAAAATTTCACTTGAATGAATAAAAATAAGAGTTAAACATAAGCCTACGTAAAAATGCAACCTGTGTAACATTTTGATATCTGTTTGCATGTGCAGATCTTAGCAGGGTTCACATGTTTTTAATGAACTATACTAATTAATGAATGAATGAATGATTAAAAACATGGTCTTGATCATTGGTTTTCAGCATCTGGCTCTGGCTCAGATTCAGACTCAGAGCATGAAAGACCCCGCTCTGCCAGCAATGCTTCTGGCAGTGGCAGCGACAGTGAAAGAGAACGGGGTGACGATGATGAGGACGAAGGCCAGGAGGGAGGAAAGCCCAGCATGAATAAGGTGTGTATGTCAGCCGGACTGATGAGGCTTAGTGCACACGTAGTGTGACGATACTAACTTGCCTCATTTAGTATATGTAACTTCTCTATTACCCAGTCTCGCTTGGCAAATGCCAAATGAGAATTGTGTCTTTGTCCATAAAGGCTGTGGCATGTTTGAACAGAGCCTTTGTGGAACTTTGCCATGGAGGCCTGTTTGAATGGCCAAAGCCTCCTCCACTTTAACTGATGGGTGATGACAGCAATGTAACAGATTTCATGTCTGAAAGGGGCTATTTTTCCACAGTTTACTGTCATGCAGGTATGTTGATTGAAGTGTCTGAAATAAATATGAAAGCAAGTGAGTTTCTCTCTTTTTATGTGCTCTGCTTATGCTGTATGTGACTTTAGCTCCCTCGCCGACCTTTGAGTATTAGTAAGGTAATAAATGATTCAAAGTCTCTCTGTTAAATTGTGCCTGGGTTAGTGTTTTCATAAGAGAGCAGAGAGCATTAGGTTAGATCACGGATAATCTTTTTACAAACAGCCAAGTGAATTATTGTGTATCTCTACATGCAGGATCAATATGTGTGTTTGTGTATGTTGGAGTGGGTGGGGGCAGTAATAGCAATCTGTTGATCAACTGAGCTCACTGATCCTCTCTTGTATTTTTTTAGGAGCTCTTTGGAGACGACAGTGAAGATGAGCAACACAGCCAACACAGCAGCAGCGACAACCAGTCTGAGCGGTCAGGGAACCAATCAGATGCCAGCATGCACTCTGACCAGGGGGAAAATGATCACTCTGATATAGAGCAGCACAGTGGCTCAGAGCGTGGCCATCGGGATGATGATGAAGATGAGGAGGATGGAGGCCACCGGTCAGATGCTGGAAGCCACCGATCTGACGTTGGAAGTCATCGGTCAGATGCTGGAAGCCGCCGGTCAGATGCTGGAAGCCCAGCCGGCAGCATGATTTCTGGAGTGGGAAGCCCACGCTCTGATAGGGGCAGTGTCCGTTCAGACAGAAGGTACAACAACGCACGCTGGATGATGCCTCAGTGTGTAAATCTCTGGAGTCTAAAGTCATTTTTTACGATATTTCTTTCCATTAAAGTTGGCCATTTAAAATGCTGCACTGCTGAAAAAAAAAAAACAACTCTTTTTATCATGACAATTTGAGCTTTTGAAAACCTTGACATTTCTGCCAAGCCTGTAGACAACAAATGATGCCTCAAGCAGCAAAACATGTTATAATCTATACTAATAATTGATTTTATATATTTTCCTATTTTAATGGAAACTTTAAAAGATTAATTTTTCAAAAAAAATTTCTGTTTTTTTTTCTGTCAGAAATGTCAGGAATTACGAATTTGTCAACCTGTGTAGAAAAAGATTTTTTACATTTTGATTAAAACTAAAATTACAAAAAAAAAAAACCTTAGACTTAAGCATGAAACGTTTCAGCTTGAAGCTATGGATTGCTGTCCTNAAAAAAAAAAAACCTTAGACTTAAGCATGAAACGTTTCAGCTTGAAGCTATGGATTGCTGTCCTGACTTCCTTCCATTCACGTGGTCAAATTTATATCTAATCACTGGTCATTAATGTTAATGTGATGTCTTCTTTTAATATGTATTTATCCCTAAAGCTAATGTAACCAGCATCCATAAATAGTCACACTCATTAAAGCAGCACATGGTGAACGCAGCCAATCGGCAATAAAAACAAGAGCCATTTACGTTGCATAATGACCCTCTATAATGACTTTGGTATATGTAACATAACCAGTTAGGCTAATGAGATCAATAATGAATCATCATTAATATGTAAATTAGCAGATATCACCCTGTTGGCATTCTTTTCTTCACATAACACATTTCAGGAATTATAGGCTAGCAGTCTGTTCTCATTAAGATGTGAATTTATGCAGAGCATCTGCTTTTCAGCGGGAACCTGAAGTCTAAAGATAAAGTATTATTGCATTTTGTTCTTAAAGTAGTCTGTTCAAAAGACTTTATCCACGCACCGTGACACTACAGTATAATATCGTATATACCATGTGGTTTGGTGGTAAAAGACTTGAAAAGTTGTTGAAGTTTGCTTGTGTTTCTAAACACACTTTGCATTGCTCATCTCACTTCTCATTGTCAAATATTATTAGAAAACTAATATACGCATGATATCCTGGCCAGACAAATGCTGATCATGTGAAATGTATCCTACCTGTAATTTTAATGTACTGAAAAATTGCACCTTTAATGGTAAATACAATTGGTGAACAGTATTTTTATTCCCACACATTTACTGTTGGCTAGCTAAAGATTTAGTTGTGCTTTTGTTTCGCAGTCCTTATCATGTAAAATATGTAAGTGGGAATGAACAAAATAATAGAAATACCTTTTAGTATATAATACCGTCCAGTACACTGACACCAATACCTACAGCCTCAAAAACTTCCACTGAGTTGAATCAGAACATCCCTTACTACAAAACCTGGATTCTTTAAAAAAAAACAAAACATATTTTGCTCTGTTTTGTTTCTTGAAACCAGTGTGCACAGTGATCCAGCAACTCCCCAGTCAGGACCAGGCACCCCGCACTCTGACGGAGAAGTTTCTGGCAGAGAGAACCAGTCTGATGATGAAAAGTGGGGAGGAGGAGCTAAGAGTGACCAGTCAGAGGATGAGGAGGAGAAACGTCACTACTCTGATGAAGAAAGAGAGAACTCTGACGACGAGGGGCCCAGGAACAGGAAGTCAGGTACTCCTTGGTTCTGGTATCAAAGTTAGATGTTGTTGTACAGATTAGGGCTGAATGTGAACCTTTTTTCTGTTGATCTGTCACACAATTTACATGTGGCCCACATCATATTCTGTAAAATGCAGTTACGGCCCCTAACTTGAGTTTGTACCGTACGATGCTAACCCGACATATTATTGTAATTATGCTGATCAATTGTGTTATATTTCAGAATCATTGAAGGGAAGCGATAGTGAAGACGATTTTCTCAGACAGAAAACCAAGATGAAAGTCGCCTCCGATTCCGACTCTGACAGTGATATTGGAGGAATGAAAAGTAAGAAACCATTTGGGCAAAGGCGTTTTTTAATGCATTGTATCTTCAGTTCAAAACTGAGCTTTAATTTCATCAAGTCTAACTTTTATTGGGATTTTTTTTTTTTAAATTTCATTTATGTAGTTTAACACTGTCTCATTCCTGCCCAAAGCAAAGAAGCCAGCAGCAGACGATCTGTTTGGAGAAGCTGATGACATCTCTTCAGACAGCGATGCAGAGAAGCCTCTGACCCCTGGACAGCCTTTGGTATCTGTGTGTCTCTTTTGCTTGATTATAAACCAGAATCTTTAATTTAGTTATGCAGAGTCCCTAAATCTCCTTTTCTCAGAGTTTGTTGCTTAGCTGATTCCAACTATCATGTGTCACTGAATCTACCAGTGTTGGCTGAACTTTTAATTTTTCCGCCTTTGTGTGTGTGCGCACGCGCATGTGTGTGTGTGTTTTTTTTTAGGATGCAGAGGATGGGATGGAGGGGGAGCAGGCAGAGGAGGAGCCAGTACCTGAGACTCGTATTGAAGTAGAAATTCCTAAAGTCAGCACCGACCTAGGCTCTGACCTTTATTTTGTCAAACTTCCCAACTTCCTGTCTGTGGAGCCCAGGTCAGAATCTGAACTGATTCACTCAGTACTCATGAATCATTAACACATGCTGCATTGTTTTGATGAGTTTCACCTGAACGTGAGAAAATCAATAACAGCCACAATGTGAAGATCAGAGGGATCAAACTTTGAATAGGTATTACAAATAAATAATTTTTGACTGAATTGCATTTTTCAGACCCTTTGATCCTCAGTACTATGAGGATGAATTTGAGGATGAAGAAATGCTGGATGAAGAGGGACGGACCAGGCTCAAACTTAAGGTATGTGGTGACATGAATGTGCTTTAGTATGTATGTTTTGTATGTGAAATTAATTTGCTGCTATCAGTTTTCTTCCCAAAAGTTTTCAAGCTGATTTTCTACCTTCTGCATAGTCTTTGGTTTCCTTTCAATTTACATCAGCGTAAATTATGCAGAAAACACAGGAAAAAAAATGGAAATTACATGAAAGCCAAAAATTTTCCTGATGCAACAGGTTTCTAAGCAGGTGCAAGCCTCTGTAAAACCTGCCTATAGTCAGCAATCCAGCCAGGAAAATAAATCATTTGACTGCAAAATAGGTTCTAGGAAATATTATTTACCATTTCTGAACTTTGAGCCAGTTCATGACAAATCATACCCATTTAAGGTGGGAAAAATTTGTCACAATAACAGAATTTCCAAAGATTTCAATTATTTTATCTGCAGTTAATACCACGTATCACTAGGGGGTGCTCCAAGTACCATCGATGGTACTTTTACCATACTTTCAGACTCACTCAAGTCGTTTTTCCATGTGGGAAACCCATGTGAAAATCACATAAAAACACTTCCTTACACAGATAATTGAACCAGCAACATTGCATTTCCTAAGTGAGAGGGGAGGTTTATTGTGCATCAGAGATTGAGTTTGCTGTGACAACCGAACTTCAACATTTGCATTTCTCTTGAACAGGTGGAGAATACTATTCGGTGGAGAGTCAAGAAAGATGAGGAGGGAAATGAGATGCGGGAGAGCAACGCCCGGATTGTCAAATGGTCTGATGGCAGGTGTGTGGCTTTGACAGGTGGGATGTTGAGGCCTTTCACACTCTGAATAGAACAGGAAGTGATCTGTGCTTTCTATACTTCTGATTTTTCTGCTCACAGCATGTCCCTACACTTGGGGAACGAGGTGTTTGACGTTTACAAAGCTCCCCTCCAGGGAGATCACAACCACCTCTTCATCCGACAGGGCACCGGACTACAGGGGCAGGCTGTGTTCAAAACCAAACTCACTTTCAGGTAATTCAGTAACAAAGTATTCTAATTCTGGGGACAGTTTGCTTTGAGACTTAAGCCACAGAAACAAACAAACACACACACACACACACACACACTTCTGTCTACACCGCTAGTGTTCTCTGGCTTCCCGGCAGCCATACATGCAGTAAATNACACACACTTCTGTCTACACCGCTAGTGTTCTCTGGCTTCCCGGCAGCCATACATGCAGTAAATAAGCCCCAGGCCTCTAATTCCAAGCAATGACAAAGCAGCCTTCTTTTAGGCTCTATTCAGAAATGTTCTCTATGCTGTAAATCCCTGAATCACCTTGTGCAAGCTGGCCAGGTTTCTCCCAATGAGAACTATTTAAGCCGCTTAGCCCCCCCCAAGTCCACCTGGATGTTCCAAGACCACATGAGACTGGTAGGACACTGGCCAAAGCTGCTTTTGTGTACAAAACAGCCCTGCACATTCCCAGACAGGACGTTCCCACTTATTTTGATTGAATTTTATCATCTGAGCAGAGAATTGATTAGAATTACAGCCAAGCCTGCCCAGGGTACAATTGCTGAGGGTGCTAGAATTAAAAAAAGGAACTTCAGGCAACCTCACAGTGTTCTGAAATAAGATGGATACAGCTGGGAAACATTCCAGTCTTGCAGTCTATAATGAGACAATGGTCAAGCTCACAGCATGAGGCAGCAAAAAATGTTGGTGCCTTTATAGCCAGAATAAAATGTTGATCCCGCTTAAACTACCAAAAAGTAAAACAGGTAATGTCAAGATTGAGAGGTGGAGGCTCTATCGATTTGGGACAGCATCCTGTTCCGTAAGGCCTGCACCATTTTCTAACCGAAGTGTCGGGTCAGAACGATCAAAACATTTCGACCAATTCAAGGTAAAACAGAACAAGTATGGAGGACTTTCCCACTGGCTTGCAGCATGTCAGCTGCCTTTATTCTAAACACAGTGGTGCGTTTCTTCCTCCTTGCCAGGCCGCACTCCACAGACAGCGCCACCCATAGGAAGATGACACTGTCTCTAGCTGACCGCTGTTCCAAGACACAGAAGATCAGAATCCTTCCCATGGCTGGACGGGATCCTGAGTCACACCGAAATGAAATGATCAAGGTAAGAGATGCTCTCGCTTCTTCGCTTCTGTGCTGTCAGTCTCAGCCCACTGAGAACAACAGCAGCCATTTTCTAACAAACATCATGGTTACATAAAGACATAACCTGAAGCGGTTACATAATGAGGTTACAAAGTGGTCCGTGAAATGGAAAAGGTGTGGACCGTGTTGTGTGTTTACTGTCGACAACCTCACAAACCGTGCTGAGTGTCGTTTCAAGTTGCGCTGCAGTCAGCGCTCACCTGCAGCAGTGTGACAGGGCCTGATGAGGATATGCAGAGTGCTGCTGCTGTGGCTGTTGAATCTAGCAGCGCAATTTGGATTCTAATCTGGGTGATTAAAAAAAAAAAAAAAAAAANAAAAAAAAAAAAAAAAAAGTGCCAGACCGAAACTGAAGTGGGGACTTTGGGGTTACAAGCACAACTAAAAAACCAGGCCAGCCCTAGATTTTTGAGGTCTTAGCTCCTGCTGATGTTTCTCCTGGCCGTGTGTTTGCAGAAAGAGGAGGAGCGGCTACGTGCATCTATCCGCAGGGAATCCCAGCAGAGGAGAATGAGGGAGAAGCAACACCAAAGAGGCCTGAGCAGCAGCTATCTGGAGCCTGACCGCTATGACGATGAGGAGGAGGGCGAGGAGGCCATCAGCCTGGCAGCTATCAAGAGCAAATACAAGGGGGGAGGAGGCCTGAGGGGTGAGGGCTAATAGACTTTTTCCACATTCACTTTCTCTTTTCTTATTTTACCTCACAAGTCAGCGCAATTTTTGTGAAGTCAGTCAAGTCTTCAACCAACTGTTGTCTTATTCTGCACCACTCTAAAATCTCTAAAATGCAGAGGAGCGAGCCAGGATCTACTCATCAGACAGCGATGAAGGCTCCGACGAGGATAAGGCCCAGAGACTGATGAAGGCCAAGAAACTAGACAGCGATGAGGTGAGTGTAGTGTTCTGCAAGACAAAGGACAGTGTGATGCAGGTGGGGGNGGGGGGGGGGGGTGATTAAAGGATCATACTGGCAATTTTGCATGTTTAAGCATAACATATACAGCCCAAATATACATTACGTTGCTGACAACCAAATTCCAAAATATAATACTGTATTTTAATTTTCCCTATTATTTTTTCAAATCCCCTAATCTTTCAAACTCAAATGTTCAGGTGATACACCCACCTTAAAATGCAATGTTTTGCCTGCTAACACGCACAATTGTAGAAGGCACATTTTACTTTTTCCTGGGAGCCCTGGCAGAGACATACATTGTCTTTCATGCAGCTCTGTGTTGGACTAGTTAAATAAAGTTATTTCGACAAAAAAACGTAGTTTTGTTTGCTGTGATGGATTATTTATTTCAAGCACGTTTCAGGTCTCTAAAGTTGATTTTAATAGCATTCTGGAATGAACTGAAAGCAATGGCAGTCTTGAAAGTAAGGGGGAAAAAAATCTAAAATTTCCAGTAGTATATTTTGGGAAATAGATGTCAGTAATATAACATGTATGCAGATTGTATACTGCTGTTATGATCCTTTAAAAGCAAATGTCCCCTAAGTGAAATGAACAGAAAAGACACATTTATTCAGCACTAAAGTGATATTACCATGAGAAAATGCAACAAGCTGTACAGAACGTCTGCAGCCGTCACTTTGGCTGCTATTTTCTGATACTTTGTATCACAGCATCGCCTCTTTGCTCGCTATCTTCTGTAGGAGGGTGAGGGATCGGGCAAGAGGAAGGCTGAGGACGACGAAGAATTGGCCACCAAGAAGGCCAAGAAATATGTCATCAGCGATGAAGAGGAAGAGGAGGAAGAGGATGACGAATAATTCCATTCCACTGTACTTATAGTGCTCAGCCTACGTGACAATAACAGCCATATTTTGATTTGTATATTTTCTTATGACCTTCTGTGTGGGTGAACGTGTGTGTGTGTGTGTGTGTTTACCTGTTTGTTTCCTGTATAGCAGAGATAAGAAATAAAGAAATGCTTGTCTTATGTAATCAAGGCCCGCTTTGTTTTTGTACATCTTTAAACATGAATCATATGCATGAATCACATTTGTACTGAGATTATGAAACATGTTGTTCTGTCCCACTTCCAACAAAAGAGGGTTAATAGCGTTGATGTGGGCTGATGTCAATCTCTACCTTTTTCTGCTTTGCTCACTTGTTTTGCATAACAATGTACAGAGCTGACCAGGGTTCAAGTTCATGGCTGAGGACAAAAATGGACTTAAAGGAACTTACCAGTGATTTTGAATGTTTGAGTCCAATAAATACAACCTGCATACACGCTATATTACTGCCAACTGTTGTGGCAATTTGACCACCTATGACAACTAATGAGGAACGAGACAAATTCTTATAGTATTGTCACATTTTATTAATGCTCAAAATGGTGCACAAGAAGCAAAACTTACAAGTGCCCCCGAACTCAGAAAAGACATTTCATTATATTGGGTATTGTACAAAAACAGTTGCCAAAGCATTCTCACATTTCATTGGTTATAATATCACATAGCATAAATTCTCTCACAACTATTTTTCAAAAAACTGTATTTTAGTTTTTGTGTTATTTTGCCAAATCTCCTAAACATTCAAAATTAAATGTTTCATCTGCTAATTATGCATGATTGTAAAAGGCAGCCATCTTCTCCTAGGACTATATTCCCTGGCAGAGACATACATTTTCTTCTGTGTAGCTCCGGTTGGATCAGTTAAATTAAGTAACTGACAGAAAATAATAACTGTGTGTGATTTGCTGTGATGGGTTACTTATCTCAAGTAAGTTTCAAATTTCTACAAGTTGATTTTTTAATATTGTAGTACAATGAACTGAACCAATGGCAGTCTGGAAGGTAGGAAAAAAAGAAATCAAAAATTTACCGCTCCAGCTGTATGTTTTGGAAAATAGTTGGCAGTAACGTAACACATTTGCAAGTAGTATTTATTGGGCTTAAACATGTAAAATCACTTGTCCTTTAAGGCAAGACATGGAAGAATCAACTCAAGCCACCTGACAAGAAAGCCAAGAAATTATAGGATTTAAGAATTGAGACCAAGGAGGTGGGGACAGCAGAACGCAGGCTGTGAAGGCTGTAGTATTCTTTATACAAAACAGAATTTTCAGATTGAAAAGTTGTCTTGCGAGGCTCCAGATCTTTGAGTGTTTTTGTGCAGGGCTCCCAGAGTAAACTTTTGTCTTTTTCACTTTGGCTGCCTTCCCCGGAGTGTAATTGAGTCAAATATCACATTACTGGTCATGGATTGCACTGCATGCATGTTTTTGTTGTTTTCTACTCTTTTGTTGTCTCGTCTTCCATGGCAATAAGTCCCCTCTAGTTGCCGGTCAACAAAGAGGAGAGGAAGGGTCAAGGTCATGAAGGTCAAGGAGGGAGTAAAATTAGCTAAAGTTAGGAATTATGGAAAGAAGGTGACTGTGGAGAGCCCCTTTATTTTCCACTGCAGTACAAACATCTCTCTCTCTCTCTCTCTCTCTCTACATATATATATATATATATATATATATATATCCAAACCCCAAAATGCCTATTGAGTTATGCTATTGCCTATTGATTTAACCTATTGATTTATGCTATTCAGTTATGGATTTTGACACTGATAGATCTAATCACCTGTTGTAACTAAACTTTCAAGCAGCTAAAAAAAAAACAGGATGTGTAACAGAAAATAAAGAAATCAAATATCTTACTCTCCAAGCAAGTAAAAAAAAAAAAAAAAAAAAAAAAAAAAAAAAAAAAANAAAAAAAAAAAAAAAGCAAAGCAGGTAGAAAAAAAGGCTTTAATTCTTATTTTTTGTTGTCTGAGCATCTGTTCTTGTGTTTCACTTTTAGGTTTAGTGACATGATCGGTTGAATAAGCAGTTTTGCTTTGAGTGTGGCATCCTTGATTTTTATAACCAGATAATCTCTCTCTTTTTTTTTTTTTTTTTTTTTGCAAGTTCTCAGAAAACACAAGTTAGAGCACCATACAGTATACTATGAAGTTTTAACCTCTGTCTCTTATAATATTGATGACACTGAAATCCAGAGCAATAAAAGAAATTAAAGTATGAAAAATGTATAAATAGAAACTGGAGTGCCACAAAAAGCATTTTAGTCTAGTCTGGGAAGTCAAAAGCAAGCGAGGTCGGGGAGGTATTGCATGCATTGTATATTGATCCCTTTAGAGCCGCCAGACTCCGAGCGGAATTTAGAGAACAACAGTCCTGGTTACTGATTCAAATTCACCAGCCAGAATGACGCACGTCACACACTCATTCATAGACACACACACACAGACACATTTAACCGGGTTTGTAGAGAAAGATAACAGCTGTCAGTTCTGACCTCCCTGACAGGCTCATCCAGACAGAGCCGGCTGCAGCCGCTCCGAATACAACAGTGGTAAAACACTAACTAAATGATTAAAGTTACATAAAATGGCTGCATTTTCTCTCTTGACAACGGCTTCTCTGTCCCACACACCAACACGTACACACACACACACNCACACACACACACACACACACACACACACACTGCAATGAAATATATTTGGAGACCACTTCCCTTTAAATCCATATTGAAGCTGCTTGGTGGGAATGAGGTTATTGTGTGACTGCTGAGCCCCCCAGCAGAATTAGTTTCTCTATCAGTTAATGAAAACATGCCTCTCTGTGTGTGTGTGTGTGTGTGTGTGTGTGTGTGCACCTTTATGCACCCTACAGCCAGAGTAGAAACCATCCCTCCCCAGTATAGTACACAGGAAGCTATATATAGAGACAGAGGGAGAGAGAGTACATAGCATGAATGTTTAAAGCTGGTTCATGCAGTTCTGTGTGTGTTGCGTTGAGTGCGATCATCAGTGGATGTGTGCTGCGTACTCTCAGACTGCAGTGGATTATGTAACTCAGTTCCACACAGTGAGGAACAGAGAGTTGGCACTGCTCCTCACCGAACACTAACGTGGAATCAGACAGAAGGGGGGGGCTGCAGCAATTCACGCCTTCTTTAATTGTTTCTCCGTACGTCTCCCATCTTGTCACTGTCCAGCCTGAACCTGGACTCAGTAACGTCACATTTTTAGGAAAGCGCAGACAGCGAGGGTATGGTTTCTATTCTCAAAGCCCTGCAAGCATACAGTGAAGCATGACTGAGTCATTTAGAGAAACTCTGCTGTCGTTCAGGAGTAACTCAGCCGTTCTGATTGGGCCTGAGGGGAGGCGGCCGCTTGAAAACTGGTCGGAATTAGATCAGCTGATGCTCAAAGTACACAGAGATGTTTTCATTTGTATCGTTTTTTGTTAGCCTGCACTTCTGTACTGATGCTCTGACCTGTGTGCGTGTGTGTGTGTCTGAGGTAACATTAGTTCAGCCTCATATTGTTATTTCTTAACTCATCATAAACTGATTTGGAAGCTCTTGTTGACACATTTTAACCATAAAAATAACATAAAGGGATAAAACATCCCATTCTTGTCAAGTTTTTACTTGTACCTACAGAAAGGCAGCTCAACTAATGTTTTTTTTCTTTTAGATTTAATGTAGTTGGATTTTTAGATACTCCATCTGGACTTTGGAAAATATCTCTAAAGCTATATTTACACTCTGAATTTTTGCCTGTCATCTATATCATCTTTTTTTTCTTTTTTTTTTAGCAGTCCGTAAAAAATAGATATAGGTACTGTATCTGTTAGTACCTATATTTACACGGTTTTGACCTAAAACCCACATGCACAAATGATGGTTTAGTTTCTGAGACGGAGAAAACAAATTACCATATGGATGCAAATGAGACTAAATAAATCCAAATTTTTGATTTTCAAAGCATTCTTAAAGGTCTGCAATGACTGAATTGTATTTTAAGGTGTGTGTTGCAGCTTGGGTGTGTGTGTGGCGATGATTGCTGCTGCATCATTCATACATAGATAAAGTAAGAGAATTTTATTTTATGACATAGTATGAAATGCGAGATAAGGAAATCCCAATTTGTGTGTTTAAATAACAGTTGCTTTGGCAGAATCTGCTTTATTTCACATATCGCATATGAATGTGATCCAACATGACTTAAACATATATGAATCCATGTGCTGTTTTGTTATTTACATATCCACAAATCATATCTGATATGAGCAAAACTTCAGAATTGGGTCACTTGTACCTGGAGGTGTAAATGTAGCATTTAAAGACATCATGATAAGAGGGGTTTTAAACTGTATTTATGGAAATGGTTGTAAGTAGTTGGTCATGATATTTGATAATGTTTGATTTGTGCCTTCTCTCTTTGAGGCCAACATTAGCAATAAGAATTAGCCTTAATTTTGTTTAATTTGAATGGTATGTGTGAAATGTATGAACACAATCTGGTTTGTATAAGGAAAAAAAAATCACACATCTACACATCTTTTGCATTAATCTTTCAGTAGATTTTATCATGACTGAGTTTTTTCAGAATCTTAGCTGAATATAATGTTATGAAAATGATATAGGCAGAAAAACATGGCTGTAAATCTAGGTTCCTCCCTTCCCCACGTTTACATCTCCTTTTCTCACTTAGCTTCATCCTGTTACTTTAATGCACAGCCTCTGACTCGGTGTACCCTGACTGTGTTTCATGGCTTGNCCTCCCACTGGTGCTTATATAAGAGGCTAATACATAAAAAAGAAACACAATCCTCGACTCTCACCACAGGATCCTCAAACATTCACACATGACACTAACCCAAAGACCACAGCGAGAACATTTTCCCTTACGCACAAGCAGGTTTGCATGCACACACACTTGCACACAAACACACGTAACAAATCAAACATCACTTTTTCCCTCCTGACCTCACTGGTTTGGGTCAGCCTATTCTGCTGAAGAAACAAAGTTTCATCTATAAACAACAGGTTACGCTCAGCTGCTCTGCACAGATTACACTGGAGCTTTTCCAAAAACAATCATCCATCCATCCATCTATCCATCTCTCTATACTCACATGCCTTCTATCTAGATGGCTGTTACCATCCTGTTGTCATTTTTCCTTCTTTCCTCCTAATGGCATTCCTGTTTTGATGCCAGACCTATTTTAATACATTGATTAAAAAAAAAAAAAAATGTTTGGTTGCCAAGTTGAGAGCACAAAGTTAAGTAATGGAAGATACTGTAACAGTATTATATGTAATCCGTGGTGACCACATGAAATACGTAACATCATGTTATTTTCTTTTAATTTACTGGCTTGGCTCCTAGTGATTCATTCAAGTGCTGTTGTGAAGAACTGACAACAGGAAGGATTTTCAGATCACTTTTATAAACGCTAAAATTAATAAACTTTGAAAAAATATCTGAATATATGTCTTTTTCATGATGATGGATTACCTATCTCAAGAACATTTCAAGTATCAACAAGTTGATTTTAATAGTGTACCAGAATGAACTGAAACCAATGGAGGTCTGGAAGGTAAGAAAAAAATTGTTTAGTTCACTGTTCCAGTAGTATGTTTTGGGAAATGATTGTCAGTAACATTATGTGTATGAAAATTGAATATATTAGGTTCAAATATGCAAGGTGGACAGTCTTTTAATTGATGTGGAGGTGACCAGATCAGGACTTCCTCGAGTTTGACAGAGAGGAGGAGGAAAAAAAAGTGGCACAGAGCATGGACACGGGTGTAAAGCAACAGACCAGGAGAATAGAACAGAGCTCCCTCTCTTCCTGCCATACATCTACTAAACCTGGCGTGTCCGAAAAGCCTCCAACATAATAACTGACCCCTCAAACTCCTCCCACCATCTCTTTGCACTCCTGACATCTGGAAGGAGGTTCCAGAACATCCAGTCCAGGACTGCCAGGCTATGCAACAGCTTCTTCCCTCAAGCCATCAGGACTCTAAACATTCATAGAATCCTCCCCCCCCANCCCCCCCGACACCATTGGACTGAACTGACTGCACCAGCACTTTTTATTCTGCACCAGCCACTTTTTATTGCATAACTGCACTTTATATGTATTGTATTATTTGTGACTACTCTGTCTCTTTTAACTATTTTTCTTTTAATGAATTCTTTTATTAGTGCATCTTGTCTGTTGCATATGTTGCCGTGGAGAACAATATTTCGCTTCCATGTGTGCTAATTGTGCACTATGGTAGTGACAATAAAGAATCTTGAGTTCTAGAAGAGAGGAGTGAAGTGAGAGAGGAAAATGGAAGGTGGGAAAGAAAGAAAGAAAGAAAGAAAGAAAGAAAGAAAGAAAGAAAGAAAGGTGTTGAGGTCAGGAGTGGGCCGAGAGCTCGCTCAGTCCCCTCAGCCTGCGGTATTTCAGAGCCCACTGCGACTCACAGCACAGCACTCTCTCTCTTTCTGACCTACAGTTATCTAACCACCTCTCTCTCTCTCTCTCTCTCTCTCTCTCTCTCTCTCTCTCTCTCTTCCCTATCCTAATTTGTCAGTCTCCTACCACCTCTACCTCCACCCCCCCCAGGCTTCTTACTTGTTAGATAAGCCAAAGTACTTAGAGCAGGATAACAGATGACTGATGTACCTTTTTAGCCTTTCCACAGACATGGTTGTGTGATCAACTCAATTTAAGTGACTCTGTATTGCCTGGAAACCAGCTGCAGTTTGCTGCTTGACTTGGTAAACCAAACATTTTTATTGATCTTTTTTCCGATGTGGCACATCTCCTGTCAGATTTCATAACTGTCCTAATAACACAGATATTTAAAGTCACTGATGTCAGAGCGACAGTGAAACAAATCTGTACAGATCTAAAACAGAGCTGGAAAAAATAGAACTGTGAAAAACTTATTAGCATAGCTTTGATGCTTCGCTGGCATGATATCGTTAACAAATTTACGATAAAATAACACAGAGGACAGCAAAAGCTTGTTTCATTATCACTGCTCACACAGCACCATGCACAAGCGTAACATTTATGCCTGCTATAGACGCTCCTGTTTTGATGACTGCTTTGATTGGGTGATGATTAATGACAGGAGCCTGTGGCTTTATCTTCAACGAGCTGCAGTTATGAAACCATCCTGCAGCGGATGAACAAGAGTTCAGCTGCAGAGAGGAGCTGGTTTCTGCTGAAGTTGACAGCTTTAGTCAGTCAAAACAGGCTTCTGATGGAGAGGGGATTGTGTGTGTGTGTGTGTGTGTGTGTGTGT
>VXCM01002326.1:123055-133987 GCA_014773175.1 Lucifuga dentata
CCCCCCCCCATCCTAATTTGTCTCTTTCCTACCTCCTCCACCTTTCTGGCCCTTATCCTTCTTCAACCCTTTCCCTCTCTGTTATTGGAATAGACAGGCAGACACATCCACTAGTCTGCCTTTTCTATGACTCCAAATCATTATCACCATGGATACTTCCACAAATAGAGCATCAGTTGAATGAGAACACCCAGTGCATTACAGAGGCCACACACACACACACACACACACACACACATATTCTGATTTCACCTGGAAGGAGGGGACATGGGTCTAGCCTGCTGCGTAGCCTCTTTTTGGGCCCCTCACATGTTTTATCTGACCCACTTTAACTGTGACAAAACAGACATAGAGGAAAAAAGCTGGATGGTTAAAGTGTCTAAACCGGATCAAATGAATTACAATTAGTAAGCAAAAAATAAGAGTTGAAGATTAATAATAATTTGCTTAGTATTGTTACAAAGATACCAACAGCTGGAATTTTCCAGACTGGTGAACAGTGTGTTTCATATGTCTGGTGTAACCTGCAGATTTAGTCAGCTAAGAGGATTGATCTGTAAGGTTACATACCCTCACTGAAATATGTTATTAGACAACATTTGTCAGCATGAAAGAAGTTTGACAAGCAGCACTCTGATGTGTGAGTTTTCAAAGTAAAGCGAAGAAACCACCTAAACAAACTCCGGAGAGGCCATGGTATCGGCGAGCTGACTGTAGCTGCATCAGTCAAAAAGCTTTTCACGGTTATATCAAATCTGGGGCAATAATATGTGCAGAACAGTCCAACAGCAAAGACATACTGTATGCCAAACACGCCATCAATCCTTCAAAGAAGTGTCGCAAATTTTTGTTCTTTCAAGAAGTAAGAATTACATATTTTTTCAAGCGTCAGAGAACAATTACAAGTTACCTTCTAGGAAAAGACTGAAAGTGTTGCACTTGAATACTGGAACAAAAAGCATGGCTAAACGTGTTCAATATCTATTACTTTATTTTATTTTTCTTTGTTCTCTTTCTCCCCTTATTTAGTGATAAATGGATG
This sequence comes from Lucifuga dentata, assembly GCA_014773175.1. NCBI lineage: Eukaryota > Metazoa > Chordata > Actinopteri > Ophidiiformes > Bythitidae > Lucifuga > Lucifuga dentata. The sequence continues at coordinate 124,098 of VXCM01002326.1, forward strand.
AGTTGTACAAGGGTTAATTGATAAGTTCCCAGCCTAGCATAGAAAGGTCTAACTCAACGTAATCTTCCTTCTTGACACCTTTTCCATTAATGCTGGAGGGATTTTATCCCAGTTACACAGAAGCCCTGCTACAGCTTTCCAAATGTCCTCAACAGCTGATATGAGTCATCATCTGAAGCAAAACAAGATCCAGCAAAAGCCTTTTTTATGTTTTGGATAAGGTGAAAGTCTGAGGGGGAGACGTATTTGCTCATCCTGTACAACTCACAGAGGCTTGATTATCTCTGGAACTTGTAAATTATAATCATACAAATGTACTTCATCTGCAAATAACATATTGCTGACTTACTTGCTTATTTCATTGTATGTCAGGTTCAGAGTTTGTCATTCAAACTTTATGAAATTGCCAATATGGCCATGTTTTTTTCCGTATTGTTTCTCTTTCACTATTTTATTATGAATCTGTGCTAATTTCTGAACAGTAATTTAGCAACAAGGCAAACTGAATTGAATTGAATCAGGCATAAAATAAAAGCCTGGTTGAGAGCAAGGCTGACCCGGGTTTAGTTTCACATCGTTCTTCTGGTGTGAAAGTGATATGAAGAGCGGCTGTTGGCGGACTGACTGACTGAGTAAATTCATGGAAGCCAGCAGACTCTGCCACATGCTGGGAGGTCCGGTCCCTGTCTTAGCGAGGATCCACACATCAAGCCTAAAAGTAAAGGGCAGCACATTCTGTAGAGGAGTCAGATTCTTCCCTGGAGCTGAAAACTCTCCCTCACTCCTGGTGACAGAAAAACTTCCATGTCCCTCTGCTGCTCCTGAAACACCATCATTCACTGCACTGACTTTCCTTCTGGCACAGCTGTCGCTCATTTTAGAAGACGAATATTTGAGAAAAAATGCTTGCTTGCATACTCATTCTTTCATTCATAGCTGTTAGGGGAGGTATGGCAATGTCAACTGAGGACAAACTAAAGCAGTTTTATGCACTCGCCTTCTTTGTGCAACACTGTGTTCACACTAACACCGTATGACCTCAGTTTAGAATTCTCCTCGAAAGTCTGCTTTCATTTCCTTGATTGTTACTGATTCCCTATGATTGACACTGCCCAGATCCTCTGTGCTCACAGCAGGAGGCAAACAGAAAGTCCTACAAAATACATATTTAGGGCTTTTCATTCTTCAAAGGGATGTTATGAAGTAGTCAGTACCACTTTCATCCCATTTCTCCTCAGAATCTCACAACCATCCTTTCCTTTCCTTTCCATCTATGTTTCAGCTTTGTGTTCACTGTCATCAGCTGACAGTACAGTATCTCAAATTACTCCTGAGTCAACGCCTCCTTTTCTTGGCCTGTTACTATGTTAATCTTGCACCACATTCTTCTTGGCTATAACATGTCTCCTTGGCTAAAACCCTCATTAGTTTCCCCAAGTTATTCTTTTCTGTTTCACTGCCTTACTCTCGGGATTTCTTTTGTGCTGTCTGACAGCTGGTTAGTAATTCTGTTTCACTGTATTTCCCAGAGTTATTTTCCTCGCCGAGTTCTTATGGAATGTAGGCTAAAGGTTCTTGGGTGTTTAGCCTGACATGGGAGGAAGAGGCAAGCAGCGCTGTGTATACCAGGATGGAGGGTTTGGGGCCACTCAGTCATGGGAGAGAGGACAAAAATGTCTGCCTCCCTCTCAGAGGAGCATTGTTTTTAGAAATGACGGGAATTGGTCTCAGATACATTTACTTTATACTGTCACATCAATGTCTTTCCAATACACCTTCATGTTTTAATAGACATTTCTCACAGCAGCACAGACTTGTCACAGCAGGAAAAGACAGCATTTAGTTGTATCAATAGACCACTGCAATGAGTACTGCTGCTAAATGAAGTGCAAATTTTATTATTACTATTATTCATGTTATTAGTTACATCTGTGTTTGACAAGTCAAGATGTTACAATGTGAGAAAGATATATTACTAAAAGAAACACTAGGTGGCGTTGTTTATACAGTGTCTTTCCAGGGTTCCGATTACAGAAATAGTGAATTCTTATCAAATTTCTTTAGTGTGCAGCTCCCAGGCAGCTAAGCTAAATGCTAACACAAAGCTAATGCTAAAGGCAGAATCCAAACTCTCACAACAATTTAGGAATTGTGACCCCTAGAGTTAAAATCGATGATTGCAGTTTTAAATGTACGCATTAAAATCTCTTTGTCCCGCGAGATCATCTGCAGGATTTAACTGATACAAAGACCAACGATTGAGGATGAAAGTTTGGGCTATCACAGAGGTGTTACTTAGGAGCAGTTCACAAAATAAATTTGTTTAAAGGAGCACACCGGTGATTTTACATGTTTAAGCTCAATAAAATATAACCCACATACATGTTATGCAATCATTCTCCCAAATATAAAACTCTAATTTAGTTTTGTGTTATTCTGTCAAATCCCCCAATCATTCAAAATGTTCAGGTGATATATCCATCTTAAAATTCAATGTTTTGTCTGCTAACATGCACAGTTGTAGAAGGCACCATTTTAATTTCTGTGGTTAAATCTTATATCCAAAAAATTCACTAACTCTTCACCAAAGTTGTGCAAGATTGTCTGAAGGTGTTGGGAAGATGATGTGCAGAATGCTTTTAACTATCCAAACATTTTTGTTTGTAAAGCTACAATTACCTGTTAAACCGGGATGATACCCAAACAAATTGACAGCTAAATGGCTGTGTACACAGCTTTAGCATGAACACTGTGTCTGTGCTGGAGGGAGAGAAATGGAGCAAGCTTTGTCATGTGATCAGCAACGAAAAGAAATGCACTTTGAAAGTGTATTTGAAAACGGCTGACAAGCAATGCCGTGTGCACATGCATCATTGAGATATCCAGAGCAAGTCAAAGTCACCACAGTGGTAGTTTTGGACATTTGTTGCTTAGATTTTACCAAATTTACAAGAAACTGCATTCTTTCATTTATTTGGATATTCATCTCCTAATCTAAATATAAATGTTTGTGAGTATTAGAGTACAGTATATATTTTTTAATGATGGGTCACAGGGTGTTATTTTTCATCTTAATACTTGTATTGTTTGTCTGGGTTTGTTTGTCTTTAAAAGACAAAATAATGCATGGTATCAATAAAACACATCTAATCTAATCTAATCTAATCTAATCTAATCTAATCTAATCTAATCTAACCTAACCTAACCTAACCTAACCAAACCTAACCTAACCTAGTTTTATCTAATCTAATGATCAGTAGATTGTTCTCCTGAAAACACCTGCATGATACGAATCCATTAAAAAAAACAATGATACTTGTTGATGTTCCACCTTTATAGTACACAGCTGATGTTTGCAGAGCTGCTCATAAGTATGATGAACTGCACAATAATGTGAGACTGTCCGGCATAAATAGCTGAATAGTTTTCTCAGATCATCTGAATGCCGTGTGACTGAAATGAATCTTTTCAGGATTTCCAGGAAAATGCATCTGCACACAGAGCTGCCTGGGCATTTTTATGGTGAATGTTGCTGCCAGTTAACTCATCAGTATTAACTATCTATCCTAAAGTTATTAATCACAATTTATTACAATACAAGTGATTCCGTCAACAATGTAAAATAATTTATGCCTCCAATACTTTTTGACTTCATAATGTTCTAGAATAAAAGAGACAGTATCTTCAACAATGATGACGGTGACACACTATTCATAACAGTTTCTGAAATAAGTGTATTTTCTCTAAAAAACAAAAAACAAAAACACAACAAAACAAAACAAAAAAAAAATCAGATCAGTTAGGTCAGAGCACAGAGATTTCTGGACTTAAAATCTCACTAAAAGTGAGATTTTATACTGAATAGGAGGCTTGATGAGTGAAGATGTGACATATGTATAATGTCAGACGTTTAACAGACCAGAAAGAGAATGGGGTGGGGGTNTTCAGTGATGCCATCATTACTACCATTAATGCCATCACCCTACATGTTACAGAGAGACAGTAAACATATAAACTTAATGCCAACTGCTCAACTGCTTCACAGTATATAATTAAATTAATATGACAGAGATGAGGATACTGAAAATTTTCGTTTTATGACTTTCATGTATTTCATGTAATGTTTACATCTGGAAAATAAAAGTTATAAAACATTTTATAGACTTAAACCAGCACAGATTAAACTAGAATAGCAGTGTTTAGGAGAAAGAAATAACTAGCAATAATAAGAATGATGAATATTATTTGTCATTTGTTAATAGTAGTTTAAAAATTAGTCCAGGTCCAGACCAAATTGCACCTATTTGTAGTTTATCATGGGACATGTTTGCCTGATTTTTCTTCCCATTGAGATTGGTATGTGAAAATTCACCTGAGACAACTGTGAAAATGCTTCAATTTTGTATTCTTTTTTAATTTGAATACAAGATTTTTCCATTACAAATGATAATATCAGTTTAACCATTTGAGTGAAAAGTTGAATTTTTGAAAAATGTACATGAATTTCAGAATATCTTAGTATTTGGTATGCCCCCCTTTTGCTTTAATGACAGCATCACTCCAGCTGGCATGGACTAAACAAGTAAAAACCTGATGAGCCAAGTTATCCCAGCATGATTTGACAATGTTCCAAAGAGCTTCTTGTGATGTCAGACTTTCTGATTATTTCCACATTTACATGGAAAACATCACAGATTTTCAATATGATCTCAGACTTTTGGACCCCACTTTACATATAAAAGAAATCACCCTTTTACCAAATTGAGGAATCCTTTAAAAAAAATAAAAACTAAAAATTCTGGATCTGGATCTAGTCTGCACAAATTTTTTTAAAAGATGTTCCTTGAGCCATGCCCCACCCTTCCATAAAGTTTTGTCAAAATCAGTTCATAACTTTTTGAGCTAGAAACAAACAAACACAAACAACAGATGGACAGTAATTAATGATGAATTTAAGAAAGAAAGAAGCATGTTGTCCTGTCTGTTCTCGTGCTGCTGCATTATATAATTGTCCACTGTGGCCCAAGCATCACTATAGGTTCCTCTACATTTCTTAAAGGACAGAGTGTGTGTGTGTGTGTGTGTGTGTGTGTGTGTGTGTGTGTGTATGGTGTATATGTCACACATATTGTACAGTACATGGGTCAGACCCTTGTGGGGGCAGTCTGTCATGTGTTTAGCATGTGATTTCTCTGTGTATAAGTAGCATGTGGGAAATGTGCTGCTTGGTTGCTCACAGCAACCTGATTGGCAGAGATGATGTCAGGGCCAGTGGTGCTATTTGAGGAAATGGGGAAAAAAAAAAATCCCCACCGGATTCAAGTACTCATAATGTTAGTTANCTATTTGAGGAAATGGGGAAAAAAAAAAATCCCCACCGGATTCAAGTACTCATAATGTTAGTTATTACTGCTACACATGAAGCTCAACATGTGAAATCCAGTTATTTAAATACAAACAGTGAGCTCTGAGCTCTGAGAGCTCAGAGCTCCACCAAGGCAAACCAAATCCCCAATAAAAAGACTTATCAAAGAATGACCCGCCATGCTGCATTTCACTGAAATCAGCCCATTAGCACAGATTTTATGGCGTTAACCTTTCCTGCTTCAGCCTCCAGACTGCAGTCGGGAGGCACAGGGGAGCTCTCTTTATTTTTATTTATTTGTTTAACCTTTATTTAACCAGGAGAAGCTCACTGAGATTAAAAATCTCTTTTTCAAGAGTGTCCTGGCCAAGATAGGCAGCAATAACATGCAGTAAAGTTACAAATAACATAAAACATACAGGAAAATGAGTGCAGCATAAAAAACTGCCAATATGAATTAAGAAAATGTTAACATTTGAATAAAATTTTCAATATAAATAATTTCTCAAGGACACACGACTACCTGTTTTTAAAAAAAGTTATTACCAACTTCAAGGTTAACTCCCCATCGCTATACGTTCAGCTGCTGTCACAGAAAAGTCAGGGACTCTTCTTGTTTCTTGCTGACTACATGGACTTGACTTGAGAGTTGAAAGCAAAAATCTGACCAGTTTTGAACTATTTAAATCTCCCACCAATAATAAATAAATAAAACAGTATGTCTTGTGTAACCTCACATCCTGTATTTAAAGGGTACATATTATACTGTACACATTTCCATGTTCTTATTTTGGCATAGCAGTCTATTTTGAAATGGCAATGCCTTAATAAAACCCACCTTGACCCACTTAAACTCTGCAGTGTTGATCACTTTAGGGAAAAGGCCATTTAGGTACTTTCTCTTTTTTGGTGTGCCCAAACTGTATACTGTACGTTCAATATACTTTTTTGTAACCATGTGACCTTTTGACACTACAATAAAGCTGTTTGCTTTGATTTTGGGAAGGATCTTGTTCCCAGACACCTGCTTCCCAATTTACTCTGTTACCCAAGTAGCACATTTATTATTGGATTTGTTTAGGCTTTTTTTTTTTTTGCTCCCTTTTGTTCAGCATATATTGAAGAATGTTATTGCAGCTATACAACTCATTGTAGGTTATATTATTTTATTATGGACTAGTTCCAGCTTTTAGTCATTAACCTTATAACTGTCTTGAAGTTGTGCACCTATAAATAAATTCTCTTAGTCCTTAAAACACTGAAGGTGCTTGAACCTAAGCTAAGCATGTAAAAAATGGTAATGTTAAAATCTATGCAAACTAGTGTCTTGTCCTTGTAATAATGGTCATATTCAGCATTCAGAAAGCTGAAAGATTTGTATGACTTGCTAATGAATCTGGAATTTAGGCTGGTCTTTTCCTGAAGGACTATTGTTGCTGCTGGCTCTCGTTCTCATCGCTTGATGTATTGTTTAATCCATTGCGCAGGAATGCTTGACTCTTCATGGCTAACGTCATGCTAAATGATAAAATATTTGTGATGTTGTATTTGTGCATTACGTGGCTCGGCTGACGGTGTGCTCTGAGTCTGCAGATTCACTTGACCTAGATGATGCCACACAAGGAATAATGAGCCTGTGATATTTTTAATTAGCAAATATTATTTTTAAGTTAATCTTTTCCTTTGCATCACAAACAACAAAAGACATTTGAGAGTATTAAAAGTAAAATAATGCTTGCTCTTCTATACTCCCTCCTCCATTTCGCCACAGAAGCAAAATGCTAGAGCCGTCCCGTAACTTCTCCTTATTAGTAAATAGGCCACATCTCCTAAGTCACCCCTGCATGTGTGCCTGTAAAGCTCTGAACTCCATCCTCACAGCAGCAAGCAAACCAGCGGTCTTGAAGGAGGAGGAGGAGGAGGAGGAGGAGGAGGAGGAGGAGGCTGTTTGTCTGCATCAGCACAGAAGAAAAAGAAGAAGCAAACAGCAGCTCTCTGCTCTATCACCTTTTTACCTTCCTCAGTCTCTCATGTCTCCTCCTGTTTCCTCTGCTGGACCCTCAGGTCCTCATTAGTACTCCTGAGTTCCCCTCAACACACAGCAGCAGGAGTATCATCACAGGCTGATCCATTGCTTAGAATGTATTCATCTTATGGCTAATGGTGTTTATGTACTTCTATACAGACAGTGTTAAACGTTAATAACCAGCGCAGATGGAAAGTAATGGCGGAAAATACATGTATTGCATAAGTGTACTGAAATAAAATTTTGAGGTATCTGTACTTTGAGTATTTCAAGATTTTCTGCTTACTGTACTTTTTAGTTCAATTACAATTAGTTACATTGTATATTCTGATTTTATAGTTAAGATATGAAATAAGAAACACTGAGTGGACAAATTAATGGTAACATCATCTTTATTAATTTGCTTCCTTTCTTCTTCAATTGATCCGAAAGCACGAAAATCCCCAAAATTGGAGATACAAGATTTTCACACAGTAGTAAAACTAAAGTTCTTCAATGTCAGTATTTTATGTGTAATTTTTTTTTTTGCTGCTAATACTTTTTCTACTTTCTACTTTTTACTTGCAATGGAGCACTAGTAGTAGAGCTTTAGTAGTGTTACTTTAGCTTGTGTGAATGATTTAAGTATTTCTTCTGGGAAAAATAGAAAAATGTGTTTTGAGGGCTTTTCTGTGTCACAGTTATAATTTTCACACCAATTTACAATCACAGAGCTTTGCAATTTTTCATTCTCCTGTTCGTCTACAATCCAAACTCATTTACTAAAAGCATCCTACCCTATGACTTCAGCAAACATATTTCTAACACTGGGGATAAATGTACAGAAATATGTAAAAATGATGGTTAAGCAGAAATGAAAACATTACCATGCAACACAAAGAAAATGTAGACTCTTTGTGTTGCAGATTGAATATCTTCAGACTAAATTTTGTTTTTTAAAATATGTTTTCAGTGCTGATTATTACATAATTTGCCATGCCTTCAACCTGGAATCCTAACAGGCATTAACAGACTTTTGGCATACTGTATTCTGCTATTAATACAAAAAATCATGTATAATAATATCATTATCACAGTGTGTGCGATGCTTTCTACACTATGAATACATCTATTTACCATGATTATTATCTTGCTTTTCTTGCTCTTGCTCTTCTGCCTTTATATATTACAGCTTCTCCGTGGTAGCAGGACACATTTAGAATGCAACTATAGTGCACAGAAAATAAATAAATGCACATACAAAAACAGATATGAATGTTGCCTCAATCTAAATTCTGACATATTTTTTCCACGTATCTTTGCCTCCCCTTTGTGAACAATAGCTTTGCATTTTCATTTCTTCATTTGGTCTTTTTAATAATTATTAGACATTTATTGCCTGGCTACTTTCCCATCTCTTTTTCTCATTAGCTGCTCTGAATATTCATTAAGTGTGCCTCTAGGCCACAAGCATTAAAGTGATTATAGTAAGGTAATGTTTGTTCATGTACCTGAATATGTAATGAGTGATATGTAATATGTAATGAGTGATTCTCATTCTTGACTTTCTCTACTTTTCTTTCTTCACTTAAACTCAGCTGCCACTCCCATCAGATGCTGCTGTTCTTTTCTCCTCTGCAGCATGAAAAGAAACACAGCCGACAGCCTTCAGCATCAGTACGATGAGTTACACAGCTGAAAAAGATGCAGTCTGTCTTGATGCACCAAAGTCAGAGGCAGAAAGTAACTAAGTATAGTACTGAAATACAGCTTACTTTGAGCTACTTCTACATTACTCCAGAATTTGTATTTTGTGCATGTTTATACTTGGGCTCTACTGTATATTTCAGAGGGACATACTAATTCTTCCTCCTACGTTTATCTGAGAGCTGTAGTTACTAGATACCCTTGCAGATTGCAGAAAATATATGATGATCTCTTAAAATAATGCATGATGATTTTTAAACCAGTGGTTCCCAACCTGAGTGTCGGACCTTTTAAAGGTAAATTTAAAAAGTCACAAGATGATTAATGGGATTGGAAACAAGAAAAACTGTATTTCTGGGGTACAAAACTATAATTCTTTTTTTCTGTCTTTTCTCCAATCTTTGCTTTTGTTCTAATGAAATACTGGATAGTTTTACCTCATCTGGCCCACTAAAATATCTAAATAAAGTTTAATTATAGATGTATATAACATCTAACTGCTACATGCTACATGGAAATACTGCTAATTTTGAAACTTAGAAATTTGTAATAATTGATTCCTTTATTTCTGATCATTAAGTTGGTTTTTAATACTTCTCCCATTATAAGTAAAGTTTTGAATGCAAGACTTGTAACTTTTACTTTTCCACTGCAGGATTAGAAGCTTTACTGCGTTAATGATCTCACACTGACAAAAGGTGCACTGCATATCCTCAACGAAACAATTATCAAGCTTACATCTTTGATTACATAATGCAGCCTCAAGGGGGCACAAGCCAGTGTCCTCCTTGTGCCGGTCCCAAGCCCGAATAA
>VXCM01002327.1:0-22500 GCA_014773175.1 Lucifuga dentata
TGCTTGTGTTGTGTTGTTGTGGGTATGTTGTGTTGTTGTGGGTATGTTGTGTTGTTGTGGGTGTGTGTGTGTTGTACCTCAGACGGCCTGTAGTACCCGGGGTCGCAGGTCTCACAGTTGACCCCAGCAGTGTTTTGCTGGCAGTGGATGCAGACTCCGCCCCCCTGACGAACGCCATGACTGTTCAAACTCAAACTGAGATCTGCGACAGTTTGATTGTAGAAGCAGTCGACTGCTTTATTATGACAGTTACACTCTGAGAGACAGACAGGTCAGAGAGAGAGACAGATCAGAGAGAGAGAAACAGACAGGTCAGAGAGAGAGACAGAGAAAGAGAGAGAGACAGACAGGTAACAGAGAGAGACAGAGAAAGATAGAGAGACAGACAGGTCAGAGAGACAGACAGGTCAGAGAGAGAGACAGACAGATCAGAGAGAGAGAGACAGGCAGGTCAGAGAGACAGACAGGTCACAGAGAGAGACAGAGAAAGAGAGAGAGACAGACAGGTCAGAGAGAGAGAGATAGACAGATCAGAGAGAGAGAGACAGGCAGGTCAGAGAGACAGACAGGTCACAGAGAGAGACAGAGAAAGAGAGAGAGACAGACAGGTCAGAGAGAGAGAGATAGACAGATCAGAGAGAGAGAGACAGGCAGGTCAGAGAGACAGACAGGTCACAGAGAGAGACAGAGAAAGAGAGAGAGACAGACAGGTCAGAGAGAGAGAGATAGACAGATCAGAGAGAGAGAGACAGGCAGGTCAGAGAGACAGACAGACAGGTCAGCGACAGAGAACAAATCAGTTAGCAATTTAGCTAGTGACAGGAAAAGAACAAGAAGTGAAGGTAACAGGAAGTTAACAGCATTATTTCCTGTCTTACTTTCACAGGTGTTTCCCTCACTGATGGTTCCTGGTTGCCATAGTTGCTGGTGGTAACCAGGGCAACACTCATTACAGCTCTCTCCACATGTGTTGTGTTCACACACACACTGCAGCTTCTGTACACACACATGCACACACACATTGAAATAAGGTAATTCCACACTTCGTGAGTGTGTGTGTGTGTGTGTGTGTGTGTGTGTCTGTGTGTGTTGCGTTGCCTTGGTAACAGGGTCCAGCGGACAGCTCTGGGCGTGGCCATAGCAGATACACATCCCGCCCACCGAGATGTCTTTGATAGAGTAATAATACTGAAACAAACGTACATGGAAACAAATATCACAAATAAAATATAACAGGAAACATACAAATCCTACCAAAATTAAACTTCCTGTTTTGAAGCAAAAATAAATTAACATGCAAAAAAATCCAACAGAGACAAAAACTACATATCTATAATCTGTCTCTCACCCGCCGGGTGACGATGGGGTCAATGTCTCGGGGGTCGCGGATGCTGAGAGTCATGAGGTCAGCATTGAGCGTTCTGATTCGCTGCAACCTCAGCCTGATGTAACGAGCCGAGGTAAATTTCAGGAGGTCAGAGGTCAGGTCGTCTGCTCCTGGTCGACCGTTTATCAGAGAGGTGTGAATCTGACAGACAGGAAGTAGAAATGTAAAAAGGTTTGTGTGAATGAAAGACAGACATGCAGATAGACAAGTCTCCAGACAGAGAGACAGACAGGTAGCTGTCTCACCTCTCCATGCTCCAGGGGGTTCAGTCTGGAGTAGTAGGAAGTGCAGATGACCTCTGTGTCATTCTTGTAGGTGGGAGGTCCCAGCCGTGGCGTCACGTTATAGCGAGACAAACACTCAGAGTCACTAATGGCGTAGTACTGCCAGGGGTCAAAGGTCACACCATCCAGGGAACGCTCCAGAATCCAGTTACCTAACAGACAGACCGGCAGACAGACGCACGGTGTTTTTCATACGTCATTCCTGCAGTCATCCTGGAAGGTCGCTCGTTAACCCTGAACAAGCCTTTCACAATAAAATCACTCTGCATGTTGAACGAGCCTTTCACAATAAAATCACTCTGCATGTTGAACGAGCCTTTCACAATAAAATCACTCTGTGTGTTGAACGAGCCTTTCACAATAAAATCACTCTGCATGCTGATGTATGAAGTTTGTTTCCTTCACTAACAGCTCAGAAATCAGGAAAAGTCGTGATGAAATCTCTACGTTAGCTAATCTGTACCGACAGAAAACAGAATAATGGACACTTTAATCTGAACCAGAGCAGAGAGACAGGCAGGCAGACAGACAGGGCTTACCGGGTCGAGGAGAGTTAGCTGCCTTGATGATGATGTAGGCGACCTGGAAAATCTGTACAGAGAGAGACAGACAGGCAGAGAGACAGACAGAGAGACAGGCAGACAGACAGGCAGAGGATAAAGCACAAACATACAGATAGGGTGTTTCAGGTGAAACAGATGGAATCAGGTTGATGTGGACAGGTGGACCTCAGAGTCAGAGACAGACCTGAACCTGTTAGAGCTGCTGAGGACCTGCAGAGTCCTGACCTGGACCTGATGACCTGCAGAGTCCTGACCTGGATCTGATGATCTGCAGAGTCCTGACCTAGACCTGATGACCTGCAGAGTCCTGACCTGGACCTGATGACCTCTAGAGTCCTGACCTGGACCTGATGACCTACAGAGTCCTGACCTGGACCTGATGACCTGCAGAGTCCTGACCTAGACCTGATGGCCTATAGAGTCCTGACCTGGACCTGATGACCTGCAGAGTCCTGACCTGGACCTGATGGCCTATAGAGTCCTGACCTGGACCTGATGAACCTATAGATGGCTCATGAATGAGCCTCTTTACAGGAAGTGAAGAAGATGAAAGATCAACACACATAAACAGTGAAGAACACGACCTTAGATTACTGTGTGTGTGTGTGTGTGTGTGTGTGTGTGTGTGTGTGTTACCTGCTTCAGATCCAGCGTTATCGTCACCCAGTGAAACTTTCGTCCGTTTTTTATACTTGGACTTTGCCACCACTGATTGGTTCCGTCTATGGCGTTTGTGATTGGATGACGCTCTGTACACACAGGTAAGTACTGTAAGTATAATAGCAAGTACTACTGTACATTCATCTTTAAGTACTGTAAGTACAGTCTGCTACACTAAGTGGAAGTGGGTGGAGCTTGTGTTGTGCGTTGGTTATGGTTCTCTATGGTACCTTTGGACAGAACAGACTTGGCGTCACATTTTGGGCAGTGCGGGTTCTTGATTCGTCGCCCCGGAACGTGTTCCACCAGCTTACAGTAAACCTGCGGTTCTGGATCACCGCACGTCGCATTACTAACGATTACTGCATTACTGGCCAGGTTCAAGATGGCCGGAAACAGGCCTGACAGAGACAGAAAACTGTTAGCATGTAGCCATTAGCATGTAGCATAGAACAGAGCTGAGATACTCAGAGCTAACAGTTTATTAGACTCATAGTTTAATTAGTTTAATGCCTGATGTATTAATCATATTTTTAAATTTTTGTAACTGAGATAAATCACACACACACACACACAATGACTCAGCGCTGTTCCAGGAACTAGCCAGAGCCTCGGCTGAGTCACTGTCTGCACTCTGCTGCTTTATGCTAACAGCATAAATATGAAGAAACTGTGTGTGTGTGTGTGTGTGTATGTGTGTGTGTGTGCAATCAAAACTCCAGCAGTTCTACATACAAACAAACACTCAGATGTTAATGATTGTTGTGTGTGATCAGCTGTGAGTCTGTGAAGGTGTGATAACAGCAACTGGGTGGCCAGACACGGACGGACACACACACACACACAGATGCACTGATAAAGCTAAACCCTGGGGGGTAGTTTTGGGGTGTTGTGGGTGTGTCAGGAAGGGAGGTTGTTCACACTTACTATTGTCTGTGTGTGTGTGTGGGTTAGGGTTACCCACACACACACACACACACAAGCAATGACATCATAATGTTCCTTAAACGTTCCTTTTCCATAACATGAATTATTCAATGGTCATCATCATCATCATCATCATCATCATTTACTCTATTAAAAAAAACTTTAAATGGTAAATAAAAACATGCAAAAACATTTTTTACATGACAAATTTCATGAAAATCTGACAAAGAACAAATAAGCTGTTTATTGTTTACGTGTTTCTACAATCAAATATTTGTTTTGTATTTTTCTATCATTTAGTTTTTTCCTTTAACTTTCACTAATTACGTGTGCTTGCCAAAGGCAAGACACATCTTAAAATGCTGCATACTTATTATTACGTGTGCTTGCCAAAGGCAAGACACAGTTTTTTAACCTTCCCGAACGTTTGGCGTGTAACCTGTCCCACAGGACTGGCCCCGCCCCCATGTGTCACATCAAAACGTGCGGCCCGAAACAGAGACCGTGGCTACGGCTTTTCTTACTGATCCAACCACCGGTTTTCATAAAAATGGTGAAAAACCGGCCAATTTAGTTCAGAAACTACTGAAGCTACAGCAACAAGACTCAGCAGATAGTTTCATCGTGTCGCCCTCCACATGCAAAAATACAAGTACACATATTGACCTGATGGTGGCGCTGTTATAGCAACTTTTGTGTTTTGGCTCATAACTTTTGAAATGGGTGACCTTTGTTCAAAATTCTTTTTCCTGGATTCCTTGGAATAAATTTTCCACCATTTTTAATTTTTTTCCAGAACAGTTTTTTGTACCTACTCCTACATTTTTCGCTCAGTTGATGCCAGCGTTGGTGTGCGTAATCTCTGGACCAACACAAACAAACGTTACATTTGATGTTTTATATTTCATATCGTTTTGCTACAATTGGCTGCCAAAGTTGAGTGGGTGTGGCTCATATCAGTCGACCTCATGGGGGCGCTCTAACAGCCACAGTAGCTTTTTGAAAAAAAAGATTTTCTTTTTTCTGCCTTTTGAAAGTACATTGGGAGCGCAGACCCCTCCCCCGCTCTGTGACATCACAGTGAGGAGACACACATTCTGTTTTTCCATCAAACTGCTACAAACCGTGGGAGGTAGCAGACACATGTACATGGGTGTGCAAGTGCACGCTCACACACACACACACACACACATACACACAGCAGTGCATGAAGTCCCAGCAAGGGGCAAGCAAGCACACGACATTTTCTTTAGGAAATTTACCATTCAAGTTTTTCAAATGTTTTTCATGATTTTATAAAATTTTTCTTCAACTACTTTCTTTTGAGAATTAAAAAAAAAATTCTACATTTTTTCCTTATATTGAGTAAAATTGAGAATTTTGAGGTCCTGTTTGTTGTTGTTGTTACTGACTGTGAAAACTTTGTCAAAATGAATCATAATATCAGAAAAAAGTTTTAAAAATCAAGACTTTTTCTATATTTAAAAAACTTTTTTTCCAGGTTAACTTTTGTTGTTGAGGATCAACAGAAAAAAGTTCATCTCAAACTTCCCTCAAAAGAAACTTTCACTAAAAATCCTCCCAAATTTCCTCATCTTAAAGATGAAATAACATTAGAAACAACAGACACCTGCACGAATCAGATTCTGATGAACTAAATCACTTTTTGAAAAGTCTGAAAAATGAAAAACAAAATCAGAAACTTCACGTTTTACACAAAGTAAAAGCTGAACGAATTTCAGCCAAAACATCAGCAGAAAATAAGAAATAAAGGAGAAACGAAAGAAAAGAAAAACACAGAAATGGAGAACAAATGTAGAAGTGAAGATGGAGGAGAAAAGTTATAGAAACGTTATAGAAACGTCTGACCTCTCTGCTGAGCTTCGCTTTGCTCCGTCAGCACCAACAGCAGCACCAGCAGCAGCTTCATGTCTGCAAAAACCAGCTCAAAGATGAGATTAAAGTGCAGCCGTGACACGCTGGAATGTTCTCATTCATTCATGGGGGGGGGGCNGGTGGACTGTACCATGTGTGTTGATGTGGGGGTCTGCCTGTCTGAGTAAAAGCATGACATGAATGTTGTGGAACTGAAGAAGCAGCAGGAGTAAAAGTACTTAGTTACTTTAGTTACTTTAAGATAAATGCTGTGATTATCAGAGGCTAAAAGCTGTAAAAATAACAGTCTGCTCCTTTAACTGTCGGAGCCCATTCACATCAAACTATTGTCTCAGAGCGGGGGAGGGGACAGAGGTGGTGTGTGTGTGTCCATAAAGAAAATAAAGAAAACACTTTAAATGATCACATTTGATTTGATTTTAATCTAATCATGTTATTTTATTTTCTTAAACTAACATTTTTTTTTTTAACTGGTCAATAAGCTAATGAACTAAGCAGGATGCTGATGGGTTAGGGTTACGCGGGACGAAGCCTCATCAGCGTCAGCGCAGACGAGGCACGCTTAGCGGCAGGAAACGGCTTCAGACCTGATCTGTTACCGAAAGGAACGCTCCTCCAGTTTAACCAACGTCAAGAAATTAAAACGAATCAAATTTAGCATCATGTGTTGCCAAAAACAAACGTGTGTCTGTGTGCATGACGTGCGCACACACACACACACACACACACAGGTGGCGCTGTAATAAAGGCAAACGTGTCTTGCTGCGGTTATGGGCCTTGGGCTCTGAGCCGTATCGGGTTCTGAGCTGTGTTGGGTTCTGAGCTGTGTCGGGTTCTGAGCTGTGTTGGGTTCTACACTTCTTCTCCCTCTCGACGTTTGGATCTTGTACCTTCAGCACCAACAGGAAGTGATGTCACAGAGGTCTCTTCTCTTTGTTTTGTCTGGATTTTTTGGGACAGATGATGACACGACTTCATAAAACATAAACACTGACTCATGGTTTTGGTAGTTTTTCTGGTTTTATGTTTATTGTTGTTTGCTATAAACTCACATATGAACATAACATGTTAACATGTTGTCATGAAAAATTCCTTTTAAGGTTACATTCTAACTTTAACATTGTGCTTCACCAGACGTTGTGCAAGAGTTTTTAGAGTTTTTGTGGTTCCACAGTTTTTAGAAAAATCTGCCTGTTTATCAACCGTGAGTTTTTTATTGTAAACTATAATATCGGTGCTAATTCCCCTTAGCTCGTCTATGGGGATTTAATTCAACGCTAGCATCCAGCTAATCACGTCATGTTTAACCCAGCAGGCCAGCTGATGTGTTCATTCAAATTAGCTGTCATGCTAAGCTAACACACGCACACACACACACACACGGTTTACTTGTGGGCATTTTCAGCTTTTAGAAACAAAAACGTGTTCAAACCTTTTTCCCGTCATGCTACACTGCCGTTGCTAAGCTAACAGGTTTGACTGACAGCTGAAAACACGTGCAGGAGTTTTCTAGCTTCGCATCAGATGATTTAACAACATGCTAAAAACAAGCTACTGCTGTCAGAGAACATGAACACACGCCGCCCTGACGGCTTTCAGAGAAAACATCACAAATAAAACCTTCAACATTTCTAGAAATATTTTTAAAACCATAAAAGAAAAGATTCTAATGATTCTACTGGATTCTAAAATCAAAGAAAAATTCAAGTAAATTAAGGAAAGTTTTGGGAAAATTTCTATGCCGTGTTCAAGGAAATGTTCAGATTTCCATGAGAAAAAATGATAAAAATGATTTTAAACACACGTGATTTCACCGCCATTAGTTCGTTTTTTGGAAGAGAAGTGCTCTGATTGGTCCGGTGATGTTGAAACGTGAAAGAAAGTGAATTAAGTGATTTTTGCACTGATCAGTTCACACTCGACCTGCATGTCTGCAGAGCGTGTGTGATTAGTTGTCATGGAAATGCAGTTTGCTGTCTTCTGAGGCTGAAACATCACAGCAGAATATCAGGTGTTGTCCTGAGGGCGGAGCTTATTCCACCACAAACAAAACAAACACGCCCAAACAGGAAACAGCAACACCACAAAATAAATCAGCAGCCAAATCACAGGAAATCATATCCAATGGGAGGACAGAACCAGAATGATGTCATACCTTACACAGTCTTCAGGACCGCCCTTTGCTCTAGTTCTCTCTGCCCATTGGACGGTTGGTCGCTGGCCTGTGGTGACTCATTTCCTGTGATTATGAAGCTGACAGGGTTTTACTTCCTGTTGTGGAAATGATGAAGGCTTGTTAAACTGTTTCCTGTTAAAGTCAGATAAATTCCACATTTTTAAAAGTTTTTTTCCCCAAACCATTTATGCTTATTTCAGACTTTTCTCCGACTTTGTTTAGATTTTTTCGGGCAACCTCGCCTTCACATTTTGGATATTCTGGAACATCTTCCGCCGCCGTCAAATCCTGCCATGGCGCCTGTTACAATCACACATGTGGATACTTTAACCAGCGTTCTAATTCAGACTGCAAATAACCATAGCAACAGCACTGATGCTTCACAGTCACCCTGATGACAAGATCAGGCTATATTTTACCCATAATGCACTCTGAGGGCGACACAGACAGAAATCATCACGTCTGTGTTTCTACGTTTATTTGTCTCATGTAAAGACACACGAATAACGCAACATCATGTGGAGTTAAAAACAGAATGACCACTAGGAGGCAGACGTGAGCTTTATATTTACGGAAAATAAAACATGACAGCTCATCGTTTTGTTTATATTGTGCTGTAATTTGTTTCGTGAGATGATGGCGAGCTCCACATCCAGGATCCGTTAGAAAAAGAGGAAGACGATTTGTTGCTACAACAAACGCAGTCCTGCTGCTTTTCTCTGTCCAGGAAACAACTTTCTCATGTTTACGGAAAGTTTGGCATCTGTGAACGCAGCATTTCCTGCTCCCGTGCGCTGTAATGTGATTGGCTCAGAGTTGTGCTGCCAGTCACTGAGTTGAGTTTTGATTGGTCGTCCTGTCCTCTTCCTCCTCCTCTCCGTCCTGCAGATCACAATCAGCCCGAGATATCATCCGCAGCTTCTCCATGTTGGAAAACTTTCGCTGTGATGTCACTTCCTCCTGACCCCTACCCTGTGATGTCACATGACAGGAAGCTGTCATTTCTACAGCCTCTGATGACTCAAACAACTCGCCTTCGCCACAATTCAACTTGATGTATGCCGCCAAACTGCTACAGGTCGGCAGGCTCCGCCTCCTGTGGCGCTTCAGGGGCACGCGGACAGGCGGCGTGGACGAGGAGGACAGGAGGTGAGACAGCGAGGAGAGGGACAGATGAGAGGGGGTGAGGGAAGAAGAGGAGAGAAGGAGCAGGGCCTGCGAGCCCTGTGGCACCTCCCTGTGGAGACTGGAGGTACTGCAGGAAGCCATATCTTTGAGGAAAGACCTCAGCAGGCTGGGAGAAAGCATCTGAGGCTTTTTGAAGGAGGACGGGAGTGATGGCAAACATACATATGGCTCCTCCTCCTTCGCCTTTGTGTTGTCTCCTCCCTCTCTGGAGTCACGTGCCTCCTCCTCCTCCTCCTCCTCTTCCTCCTCCTTGTTCTCGTGGCTTTGGCCAGAGTGCCTCCTCTGTGGTGCGGGAGGGCACCGCACTGGGAAGGTGAAGGAGCTGAGCGCCTCCTTCTGCATGGAGCTCCATAGGTTAAAATGGTGGGTGGGACTAAAGCTTGGGGGGAGAGACAGTCTGTGGGCAGAGTCTGGGAGGTGCTCTTTATAAATACTAAACACTGAGTCTTTCTTTCCTCCTCCTTCGCCACCATCGCTGCCTCCTCCTCTGCTGCCTAGCGACAGCTGTCTGGATAACAGCTCCTCCCCTTCTTCTTCTTCTCCTCCTCCTCCTCCTCCTCCACTACCGTCCATCTTAGTCAACAGCGACGCAGTGTATGGTGCTCTGGCCTTGGCCTCCAGGCTCTTTGATTGGACGTAGCTGAGGAGGCCGTTGTGAGGGTTGGTGGAGGAGCGGCGGGCAGCGGCGGGCTTCCGCAGGCTGTGCAGGTCGATGACAGTGGAATAAATGTCTCGTAGATTGATGACCTTGGTCTTCTTGTCGCGGTTCTCATGCAGGACGGCATTGGCGCAGATGAAGAGAAAGATGCCAATACCCATGATGAGCGGACCAAACACCTTCAGCCTATCAGAGTACAGATACCTGCGAGGAAGAGGGGGTGGGGCCATAGACAGAAGGTCATTAAAACAAATGTTATATTTGCATTTGCGTGTGCGTGTGTGTGTGCGTGTACCTATCCAGAAATTCCTCCAGGAATCCTCGTGAAATTTGCTGAGTGGTCCGATTGAAAATTTTTGTCTCGTTAAAACCATCTCTCTCTTCTCCTTCTTCATCTGCTCCTCCTCTTCCTCCTTCTCCTTTGTGTCCTTCTGTGTCTCCTCCCAACTCTTTCCCCCTCTGTTCTTCCTGGAAGGAATCAGGAATTTTACATGACAAAACTGCTACATGTACTGCTACAAGTACTGCTACATGACACACAACACATAATGGGTTAGGCTTAGGGCTACAAGTCCTGCTACAAGTCCTGTACCTGGGCGTCAGCAGGTGTGGAGGTGCTGGCTGGTGCAGAGGCCTGCATGGCACCCTGCTGTGGCTGGGCGGTGAAGAACAGGCTGTCTCGAGGCCAGTAGCCCAGAGCTGCCATGATCACGCCCACCATCAAGACCAGAATACCGAACACTGCCACCAGACCGGAGCTCGAACACAATTTCAGCTTCCCCTTCACCACCACCACCTCATTCCTCCTGCAAGGGGCAGCAGAGGTCAACACCAACACAAACACCAAAACTCCATTATTACATTCAGAGAGTTTATGATTAAAATAAACTCACCAGAGACACTAAAAGATTGATTAATGCAGAAATGTGACAATTTTACAATATCAAACAGAAAACAACAACTAAACTTCAAAATAAACAAAAAATAAACTGATCCAATGACTAAAAATTCAATTCTGTTCATCATCTGCCCAAAACCTTCAGCTAATCCAGACTCAACTGAGGTTAATCTAGACTATACACGTGATTTTATTTCTAAAAGCTGAAAATATCAGCAGATAAACCATGTTCAGTGTTTTTATGTGTGTGTGTGTGTGTGTGTTTGTGTGTACCGCTTCTTCTTTGCTTTCTTCTTGTGTGTATGTGCATTGTGTGTTTTGGATCGGAGTGAGTCCTGGCGCCGAGCGTTGATCCGCAGGAGGCCACCAGTGGCAATCATCACAGCCAACCAATAAAACAGTGGCCTAGCAGGCTAGGCCCCACCCACCTCACTAGACTCAGTCACCTGTTTCCTGTAAAAGAGAAAGAGACAGTCAGACAGATAGTCAGACAGACAGACAGACAGGCAGACAGACAGGATGTTTCAGGATGTTGCTGCTCTTCAACATCCTGCAATGAACAATATCAATTAAACAAATCTTTGAGTACACATGATCAAAAACACAGATTATGACCTTCTCACATGTGCACACACGCATACACAATGATGTTTGTGCTTCTCTGGGTTATGAAGTTTGAGCCATGTGGGATCATATCTGAGAAGAGTCTCTGAGAAGAGACAAACAGTCCAAACATTGATTTTTATTTATTTATTATTTAGTTTCGCCTTCAGAAACGTCTGAACATGAACGTCATTGTGTCTGAACATGAACCTCATTGTGTCTGAACATGAACCTCATTGTGCCTGAACATGAACCTCACTGGTCATTTTCCTAAAGAGTCCAAGCTACAATCCAACAAAAACTATGAACTCAGCAGAGGAACAAAATCTAATAGCAAATGTAATTCATACAAATGAAAATCTCACCATGGAAACATGGTGAGCAAAGTCAAGCTACTTCCTGCTGATCAAATGATCAAATGAGATGATTATTGAGATTTATTCTGAAATGTTGTCATCACCAGTGGGCGTAAAATAAAGTCAAAAGAAAAAGAGTGAAAGTTTGGTTTAGCACAGCGCCACCTAGAGGTCAAACAGCTGAGACGTTAGACTGTTGATGTCTTTAGGACTGAAATGGCTGAGAGCGTGGAGGCTCTGATTGCCTGAATGGTTAATGGAACTGGACTGCAGGGGGCGCTGTGCTACACATTGTTGTTTTTAGTGTCATCAAACAAGTTTGCGAGTGTCAGTTGCAGCACTGCAGGAACTCCCAGCATGCATTTCAGCTCCTCAGCACTCACTGCTCTCATTCCACTGTTTCTGCTCTGCTTCTGTTGCGACTCAACCAGTTGGGTTTAGTTTGATCCAGGTCAATAATCAATGAAAGACTGATCCGGATCATTCCGTCTTCATCCTCATCTCGTGAGGAAGACCACAATCAATGCTGTTCTACTGATCGATAAATTCAATGCAAACACAGACTTTGGAATCTTAATGATTAGTTAGAACAGTAATTTCCAATACTAATCAATAACTGGTTCATGATAATCAATACTGTCCCAAACAAATGTAGAGATGCTATTCAATATCAACGAGTCACGCACAAACACAAAACACACACAACAGAGCAGAATAGAACAGACTAAAATAGAACAAGCTAGAATAGAACAGACTAGAATAGGTCTGCTCACAGACAGAGCGTTGGTCACTCCGTGGCTCTCCTCATGTTTCCTCATCCTCCTCACTCTGCTCCTTTGTTTCCTCCTCTTCTCCTCTTCGTCTTCAGCCAAAGATTTCTGAAAATTATTCTCCTTGTTCCAGCATGTCAACAGAGAGAGAGACAGAGAGAGACAGAGACGGGGGGATAAAGAGACACTGTGGATTGTCTTCAACTCGTGTGTCTGTCTTGTTACCTGTCTGTCTGTCTCTCTCTCTCTCTCTCTCTCTCTCTCTCTCTCTCTCTGCAAGTCTACCAGTCTGTCTCCAAAAAGCAGAGGCTGCTGATTCTGGGATGTTGCTGTTGCTAGGATACAGGGGCAGAAGAGCACTGCAGCATCTGAATAATTTGTTTCTCTAAAGCAATTTAGAGAGAGAGAGAGAGAAAGAGAGAGACAGTTCTGTTTTAAATTCTAAGCATACTGTAAACTGTATATACACACACACACACACACACACACACACACACATTCANAATTCTAAGCATACTGTAAACTGTATATACACACACACACACACACACACACACACACACATTCAATATCTCAAAATATTAGAATCTATGATATACACAATCAAACATTCATGTAAAATAAAGCAAATTGTGTTGTGCTGCTTTCGCTTCTATGACTGGCTGAACATGCCGTGGCGTGAAGGAAATCAAACGGTGACGCTGCTCAGGTGTGATGAAGCTCAGGTGGATCATCATCAGCCTTCAGCTCAGCGTGAGCACTCAGCAAGCTGGCCATTTTCTCTAAAAAACCCATAAATTCTGTGTGGGGTTTAAATCCGGCAGCTTGGCTGGAAATCAGACCGATGTGACGTCACAAAGCAGCGGCGGCGGTTTGGCACCAAATCTGCTGAAACTAAAAGAATCTCTCTCAGCTGCTGGAACCATGACGTTCTCTGGATGAGCCTGAAGACGCTGCGCTGACGTTGAGGAAACATGAAGGTCCAGATGATGTAACACGCCAAAGCAGGACAGACTGCTGGACTCCACACGGCGGGTTCTGAGCCTCTCCAAACCTGCAGCCTCGGTTTCCCAACGAGAAGCTGGACTTTCTGGTCAGAAAACAGCTGAGCAGAACGCCATCCTGCTGCTCTTCAGCCCAACTCAGCTGCCGTGACGCTGAGACGAGAAGAGGTGGACGTGTAGCTGTCTCTGACGCCGTCTGTGCATCGCTCCTGACTCTGTCCACGTCTTACGGATCAAACCAACTCATTTTCATGATTTCATCAAGGCTGTGGCCATCGCTCTCACTGCTGCACCTTGTTCTTCAGAAGGATGCTGAGATGCGGTGCTGTGGAAACAGCTTAACCTGCTCCAGGTATTTTCCAGCTTCCTGTCTTCTCCGTCTTTCACCAGCACTTTCTTCTATCGTCTGTTCGTCTTCCATCGTCTGTTTGTCTTCCTTGTTTGTTCTTTGTTGGTTTGCAGAAGTTGCCTGTCTGAAAAATGAGTAAAGTGAATAAACAAACAGGAAGCTGCTGATGAAGAGGAAGTGATCAGATCAGATGTCTTTATTGATCTCTGAAGCTTTGATAACGGAATATAAAGAAGCTGGTGATAATTAAAAAGATTTATTGTGTCGCTGTTTTAAACGGCTTGGTGTGCTGATGTTCCATTAAATTACAAACAGGAAGTGATCCCAGCAACTGGAGGCGCTACGCTGACCAAGAAGAACAACAACAACAAAGAAGTCAACGTGAACCAGAGCGCTTCCTGACAGGTTGACGGTTTGAATCCCAGCAGGACAGCAAAGTACAAGTAGATACACTCCAAAATAGAAATATAGAGATAGACAACAATAGATTCTCTTCATAATACTAAAATAAAATAAAAATATATCCCCTCAAATTCACAACTGAGAACAGTTTCAAAACGTTTTCAGAATGTAAAGCCTCATTTATATTCACCTTCACTACGCAACACGTGCGCTCCTTTGTGTACATCCATAGTTAACGTTGATGTAGAGGGTCAACGCTCCGCGACCTGATTTAGCAGCCAGGGAGGCTAAGCTACACAAGCATTAGCAGCAACCAACAAACAGGAAGAGCACTTACCCAATCAGCTTCCTGGAAGTTTGTCAGTGNAGCATTAGCAGCAACCAACAAACAGGAAGAGCACTTACCCAATCAGCTTCCTGGAAGTTTGTCAGTGTCTCTAACCCAAACCCAAACCCGAACCCAAACCCCAGCCGCATCTCCGCTTCTCTAGATGCCAGACAAGATAATTTCTGACATGTTGATCAGTTTCATCTTACAACTTGCAACTATTTCTTTGTCGTTCGTTATACAGTACTACATTATTACAGGTAATAATGCAGTACTGTATTATATTACATGTAATAATACAGTACTGTATTATGCAGTACTATTATATTATCTGTAATAATGCAGTACTGCATGCTTTCGGATTTACATTATTTACATCGCTGGTCGTCTTTGTTGCTCACGTCACAGACGTTCACAGCACTGCCCCCCGTGGTTTCTGTAGGTACTGCAGCGTCTGTGGCGTTGTTCACAGCACTGCCCCCCGTGGTTTCTGTAGGTACTGCAGCGTCTGTGGCATTGTTCACAGCACTGCCCCCCGTGGTTTCTGTAGGTACTGCAGCGTCTGTAGCGTTGCGTTAATTCTGGATGACGCGCACAAACAAAGCTTCAAACCAACGCTAAACACACGTGGCAGCCGTTATGTGTGTGTAAGTGTAGTTAAGGTGAAGTATAAATGAGGCTTTAGGCTTGTTGTCTTTGTGTCGTCATACATGAAGGAAAACGCTGATTGTAAGTTACATCCATGACACACGTGACAGTGAAGCCTTCATCACGTCTGAGCCCTTGTTTCGTTGAAAAGCTGTGAAGCTGCTTTGTGGTGAGAAACTAAAAACAGAAAATGTTTACATCCAAACTCTAAAATCAGACATGTTTACACAAACGCTCCACTGCTTCAGAAACGTGACAAAATTGTAATTTAGGAGAAAAATTTTTTTCTTACGCTGAACAGATCTAAAGAATCTAAAGTCATTTTTTATAATTTCACAAATGTTTAGCTTGTGGTAATTTGGACATTTTTGCCAAATGACTCATTTGATGCCTTTTTTTATTTTTTTTTTTTAAGTTTCAAGCATCAAGTAGGATATGAAGAACTTTCTAGAATCACAAACATATTTAGAAATCTTTTAGACATTTTTCATAGATTTCTAAAAGATGTTTTTCTAGAATTTCTTGCTTCTCATATTCCTAGAAAGCAGAATGTTTTTGATTTACGTCAAACAAATCAGAACATTTGGAAATGTGATGTTTGTCTGTGACAAAATTTTTTGCAGAATTTTGGACTAAAATTCCAGATATAAAAACTCTGTCATCACCGTTCAGATGTTTTGAGTTTATTCCGACACGTGATTCATGGAAAAACTATCGCAAGTTGTTATTAACAGATTATCAATAAAATCAAAATGCCTGCACAAAGACATTAAAGCAGCCGGTCGTGCTTTCCTTCCAGGCGCTCCGTGTTCCACTGTGGTGCTAATATTTTAGCTGTTAGCATCACCGGCACATTAGCACCAGCTCGTGGACACTGAAGGTACGACACAACCTGATTTATCTAATTCACTGGATAGAAATGCACCTGAAGATAGTTTTATCTTAGAACGGTCTGACAGCCAAACGCTAACGTGACAGAGAGAGCCTGAGAGAAACAAAAAGGGGAGGAGTCTATCATTAGGGGGCTTTTTTNTTTTTTTTTTTTTTTTTTTTTTTTTTTTTTATACATTCACTGCTGCTGTGTGATTGGCCCAGTCAGGTCAGCTGCCTGTGCCCCCTGCCTCTGATTGGCTCTGGTCCTCTGCATGTTTGAACATCAGGATGGAGTTGTAGATCTTCAGGGCGGGGCCTAGTTTGATTGACATGATCCTTACAATGTCCCTTTGTGTAAGAAGAAGGAAGGCCCGCCCATCTATTTGCTGCAAGGTAGACAGAGAGACAGGCAGAGAAAAAGAGAGAGAGAGAGACACAGACAGAAAGAGTGAGAGAGACAGAGAGAAACTAATTAGATCAGATCACTTAATTCGATAACTTAATTAGAACCTGTGATGCTAAATTTATTCAGTCCAATAAATAATAAAATACAACTAAT
The DNA here is from genome assembly GCA_014773175.1 of Lucifuga dentata. Classification (NCBI taxonomy): domain Eukaryota; kingdom Metazoa; phylum Chordata; class Actinopteri; order Ophidiiformes; family Bythitidae; genus Lucifuga; species Lucifuga dentata. The sequence goes on from VXCM01002327.1 coordinate 16,530, forward strand.
ATTTCAATTTCAGCTGCTAATTCTGTTGCTTCTCTCGTCCTCGACGCACTTCATCTGTAAACTGCTTCGCTTGTTCCTCACAGCCAGTAAGAGACTCAATAAACTCTGACACCTGACAGAGAGACAGGCAGAGAGAGAGAGACAGGCAGAGACAGGGTTATTTATCTTGTATTAACAGACATTATAACTCTGTATAGAATTACTGTCACTATGGAAACCAGCGAAATACAGCTGCAGGATCTGACTGTCTGTCTGTCTGACTGCCTGTCCGTCTATCTGACTGTCGTACTGACCTGCTGGACACTCCAGTGCTGGACAGCATCTGCGTGCACGCCAGCGACCCCTGGCAGAAGCTTGCGGTGTTGCTCCCAGCAGAGAGACAGGTCCCGTCCCGGCTGTGGCGACATGGCGGACAGGAAGACAGACTGGTGGAGGGCAGCGTGTAGACTGGACTCTGCTGCAGGACAGACAGACAGGCCATCAAATTCTGCAGGACAGACAGACAGACAGACAAGTCATCAAATGCTAAAGGACAGAGACAGGTCATTGAATTCTAAAGGACAGACAGACAGACAGGTCATTGAATTCTGCATGTCAGACAGACAGGCCATCAAACCCTTGAAGAATGAGACAGGACCAAGTCACAAAACAAAACTAGAGCAGTAAGACAGGTATTACCTCAACATCAGCCACTCAGCAACACACACACACACACACACACACCACAACCAAAATTCAGTTGCCATAGTGAGCTGTTTCCATGGGAGCAGGCTGGAGACACACAGACGAAAAAAAAGCTGTGTGTGTGTGTGTGTGTGTGTGTGTGTGTGTGTGTGAGTGTGTGTGTATGCATCTCCCTCACATTCAGCCCTGCAGCAGCCAACTGTGCTGAACTGTAGATTTGATTTCTACGGCAACCGTCAGCTAAGCACATCATTAAGACACGCACACACACACGCACACACACACACCATACCTGGAACAAAGTCTGTAATGTTAAGCTCCTCCTCTTCCTGTTTCACATGGAGCATTTTGGTTGACTGGGACATTCTGGGGGGCGGAGTCAGAGGTCAGGAAGAAGACAGGTTTTTAATCAGAGTGAGACAGGTTTATTTTTGCACATTTCAACATAAAGAAATGCTGCATCTTTGACCAATAAACTGCAATTTTAATCAGTTAATCAATCGTCATGCTCATCAATACATAACCAATCGTTAAGCCTGTTGGTGAGCAGAAGTCCCAAATACTAACTAAAACAGACTGCGTGATGGTGAATATGTCTGTCATAAATGCATGTATGTCTAAATGCTAAAGTCTAAATGCAAATGTCTAAATGTATGTCTAAACGCTTAAAACGTCCACGATTAAAACTTCCGTTAAAACATCGGTTAAATCATTGATTAAAATGTGTTTTATCATTTTATTTTTCAGCACATATAAACGATGAAAATAGAAATGTGTTTGTGGTTTTTCTCACGGTTTCTTACCTGTCTGTCATTCTCCGTCTCTTCTCCACAGGTAGCACCGGCAACTCATCCTGAGGCTCCGCCTCCACACAAGACCCACCCCTGCTGCAGAGACAGACGGGTAGAAACAGACAGGTAGACAGATGGGTGGAGACAGACAGATAGACAGATTTTTAAAACCCCATGTACCTTCACATGGAGTTTCACACCTTCAGTGTGGTGTTACAGGCATGAAATATCTTAGCAATACCATGGCAACCAATCACAAAAACCCACCCATGGTCCACCGTCTCATTGCCACGGCGCTTTTTACAGCAGGATGTTCCAGAAGTTACAAAGCCAAATATTCTATTCATAAATAAAAACTAATTAAAAGGCAGAATTTTCATGACCAGTTAATTTTGAAATAATCACATCTGAAATAACTTCACATGTGATTTTCTCATCAGGCAGTGGAACCGTGGAAAACTGGACTCACTGTTAGCCTCGCTTACATGCAGGGAACACTGGATATTCTTTTGAAAAGATGATGTGAAGGAGGAGATAATTCTTCTGAAGCGTGTGGTAAAGAAACAGGAAGTGAAATTGTGACAAAAAGCTTCATTATTTCACAGAATGAAGCGTTCTCATGTTTTACGTTGATTCAGGAAACTCGGCTTGAAATACGGTGACAATCTAAAGTCAGCCTTGAGTTACAAAAGGTTTAAAACCCCTGTTTTACTCTTTAACGTTGTCATAGACACCACAGATTATTTCTGTGACATGAACAACCCACGGGTGATGATGTCATTCTGAACGTCCAATCCTGTGAGACATGTGAAATATGACACTGGACAACCTTCATGTTTATACAACACCAGCACAAACTTAACACACACACACACACACACACACACACACCTTACCTGACCGTCTGGTTACCATGGTGATAGACTGGTGTGGTTGTGACAGGCACAAAGGTCACCACCCTCCCTTCCCCCAGCCTGTCAGGAAGCACCGCCTCTTTACGAATATTAATGTCCGAGTACGGACAGCCAAAGGAACTGGACGAGAGAAAGACAGACACACAGAGAGAGACAGACAGGCAGACATACAGAGACAGACAGGCAGGCAGACATAGAGAGACAGACAGGCAGACATAGAGAGATAGACAGGCAGACATACACAGACAGACAGGCAGACATACACAGACAGGCAGACATACAGACAGACAGACAGGCAGACATACAGAGACAGACAGGCAGACATACAGAGACAGATAGGCAGACATACACAGACAGGCAGACATACAGACAGACAGACAGGCAGCAGGCAGACACAGAGAGCAGACAGACAGACAGGCAGACATACACAGACAGACAGGCAGACATACAGAGAGCAGACAGGCAGACATACAGACAGACAGACAGGTAGACATACAGACAGACAGACAGGTAGACATACAGAGAGCAGACAGGCAGACATACAGACAGACAGACAGGTAGACATACAGACAGACAGACAGGCAGACATAGAGAGACAGGCAGACATACACAGACAGACAGGCAGACATAGAGAGACAGACAGACAGGTAGACATAGAGAGACAGACAGACAGGTAGACATACAGACAGACAGACAGGCAGACATACAGAGACAGACAGGCGGACAGACAGACACACAGAGAGAGACAGACAGGCAGACACAGAGACAGACAGAGAGAACAATTATGAGTTTAATCATGAATAACTCCTCTGTGGCCACGCCCCCTCACCTTTTCATTCAGGACATATTTACAACATGGATATACTAATGCTAAAGTATGCTAACGCTGTATGTATGTATGTGTGTGTGTGTGTGTGTGTGTGTGTGTACCTGTGGTGTCCTGTGTATTTCGCTCCTTTAATGTGTCCGACTCCCCTGCAGCCTGGAGTAGGACACACACCCTGAGAGGGGGAGGAGGTGGGGGCGGAGCCTAAAACACACACACACACATACACACACACACAACAATTAGTGGTATCATCACTGATGCTATTGTGACGTGTCTGTCTCTTAACTGTCCATCTGTTACCTGTCTTACCTGGGGGCGGGTCCAGTGGGTGTCCTGTGCGTTGGCTCCAGCCGACAGGATGAAGGTCACAGAGGTCGCTGTCACACCACAAGTCAAACTGCTCCGACCAGCCGTCATAATGGACCTGGAGAGACAGAAGGACACACAGACAGGTAGACAGACCATAAGACAGACATCCAGGCAGACAGACAGCTAACAGATGGACAGACAGGTATACAGACAGTACCTTCACTCTGTAGTCTTCTGTGTCTGTTACCGTGGCAACACGGACCAACATTGGGTTCCGCCTGTCGACGGCCTCCATCCTGTGGTTCACCTGGAAACCGTGCGGAGCTCTCTGATTGGACAAATACACCTGTCACTCATCAAAGGCAGCTTTCTGATAAGATCAAAGAGCTGTCAATCATGAAAGCTCCTGATGAATCATGATACCTCCTCCTCCTTCTCCCTCCTCCTTCTCCCCCTTCCTCCTCCTCCCTCCTCTTCCTCCTCCTCCTGTATACCTCCTCCTCCTTCCCCCTCTTCCTCCTCCTCCTCCTCCTATATACCTCTTCCTTCCCCCTCTTCCTCCTCCTCCTCCTCCTATATACCTCCTCCTTGCCCCTCTTCCTCCTCCTCCTCCTATCTGCCTCCTCTTTCTCCCTCTTCCTCCTGCTCCTCCTTTAACTCTTCTTCCAATCATCCTATTTTCGTCCTATTTCTCTCCTCCCCCTCTTCCTTTTCTCCTCTACACCATTCTTTCCTTCATTACATCCTTTACCTCCTCTTCTCTCTCTCCTGCACAGGTCAGAGGTTAGGGGTCAGAGGTCAGAGGTCATACCGTAGTAAAGGCTGAACTGGGAGCAGCGGTGGAATTGGAATCCTCCAGATACTCCTCCCACAGGAAGTTCTCTGGACTGGGATGACCTAACACACACACACATAAACACACACACAAACCTCAGTTACTCATAACCACAATAAATGTAAACTGAGTAACGAGTATGTGTTTCTGTGTGTGTGTGTGTGTATGTGTGTGTCTGTGTGTTTGTGTTTCTCTGTATGTGTGTGTGTGTGTGTACCCTGTGGAGCGGTCAGAGGTCGTCCATGTTCTTCACACCAGCCCACAGGATGAATGTACGGACTGCTGCTGTCACACCTGATCCATATCAATACACCAATCAACAGCCATAAACATGTAAACATAGAATCAATAAACAAATCATCACGTCAGTGTGTCAGTAAAACTTGCAGCTCCCCCTGCTGTTCATCACCAGTACTACATGCTACATGATACTGCTGCAATATAACACGGAACATGACAAACAACAATAAAAAATAACACCACAAACAACAACAATAAAACACGTAACACCACAAACAACAATAAAACACGTAACACCACAAACAACAACAACAAACATGTGACACTGCAAAAAACAATCACAAACAAAAACTACAAACAATAACAAAATACAAAACCACAAACAACTATGAACAACAACTAAAAACAACACCATAAATAACAAACAACAACATAACAATCAATAATAATGTTTCTGCTGATATGACTTCTCAGCCAGTAGATTACGACTGCTGTCCAGAGGGCTGTACCCTGTACCCTGTACCTGTTCATCAGATCAGGGTTTCTGTGCCTTAGCTAAACCTCCAGTCAGAGATAACGGGTACCACCACGCTGGTTATCAAATGTCTTTGTCAACCCAGGCTTTCCTCATCAGGCTCTGTGTGCGTTCAGCATCATTTACCTGTGCTACTGGACAAAATGGACCAATCAGAGCTGTTTATTTCAGTCAGGAGGAGCAAAGTTATCATGCAGCGTTATGAAGGTTTCAAACACATCATAACTGCTAAAAGCAACACGTTGCTGCAATAAGGCTGCAGAAAGTTGCTGATAGTTTGTGTAAGTTTTATGTAATTTACCATCAATGCATCTAAATGCAGTGTTTATTCCTAACGTGATGCTGCACATTCTGCAGCTCTGACACTTTAATGCAGCAGATTTAAATATTATACTAAGAACTGCATTTAGTCTGACACTGTCCATGTAGGATACACAACAATCACTAGTTTTTACCAAATCAAAGTGAAATTAATTTGATTAGCTTGTCGACTAATCACATTTTTAATCAGTGTTCTATTAGCTGTACACTGCATACTATTAATGTAAACTGATAAACTGATTCATGATGTAGTATACTATTAATGTAAATGTCATACTGNTTAATGTAAACTGATAAACTGATTCATGATGTAGTATACTATTAATGTAAATGTCATACTGATTCACAATATAGTGAACTATTAATGTATGTTACCTGCGATTTTATAGAAGGCTTTTTTTATAGCGAGTATGGGCAAATGGCCAGGAACATCACTAACATATGTTTGTGGTGGTGTATATATATATATACATATACATATATATACGTATATATGTATATACGTATATATAT